>JAVYIG010011435.1:0-60937 GCA_035222895.1 Strongylocentrotus droebachiensis
TCCTAATATGATTTACTGTTTGAGTTCTATAATATTTGAAATAATTGATAGTGTTTATATATTACGTACGCTTAAATATATATTTACATAACTCTACGTTTTTGTTTAACGCTGATTGGAAATAATAACTGATGATGGGGGGGGGGGGTTGGATGGTAGTATCTTCATTTGTACATTTTGTATTATTTGTTTTCTTCTTTATACTTGTGTCTTTGTTTGTTTTTAATATTTGAATGTTTAAGATATGTGTAATAACAATAATAATAATAATAATAATAATAATAATACTGTCTTGTTTACCCAGGGTAGCCTCATCGGTATTTATGCAGTTCTTCCTGAGGTCCCTGCAATCAAATTATAATAATACGATGTTGGTCATAAAGGTGGCCTATTTACCCCAGTTTATGGAATGATTTTGACAATGATTCATTCTTAACAGATCTTGATAATAGTATACATTCTCAGATTAAAACAAAATAATAGTTTGTAAGTGTTTGCTTTACATGACTGCATGACTGCTAAAGTGTGTGCTACCAGGCGTGGGAGGGGCGAGGGCCTTGCCCCCCCCCCCCGATAAAAAGAGAGAGACGAAGGAAAATAAGGGAAAGAGGAGAGAAAGGAAAGAAAGAAGAAAAAGAAGATAAGAAAACAGGTAAAAGAAGGGGATTGGGGGATGGGGAAAAGGCCTTGCCTTCCCCTCCAGCCCCCTTCGCCCTCCCCCCCCCCCTAAAAGAGAGGAGGAAGGGAAAGGAAAAGAGGAAAGCTATAAGGGTGAGAGGAACAAAAAGGAAGAAGAAAAAGAAAAGGGTGAAAAGGAGGGGAGATCACTTGCAATCAATCCAACCAACGGCGTGTTGATCGCGGGGCTGAAAGGCCCTTGCCTCCCCTCCCCCCTCAGCAAAAAGAGAGAGAGAGAGAGAGAAGGAAGGTCGGGGATGGGAAAGAGGAGAGAAAGTGAAATAAAATAAAGAGGAAGAAGAAAAGAAAAGGGGGAAAAGATATGCTTTTGCGCTCCCTCCCACCCCCCCCCCCAAGCGAATCTGAACGTAATGAATGCCCATTGCCCCTGAGCTTCCGGGGGCTCCGCCCCTAGACTCCACACCAATTTATGTTCCGCGAGCCTTGACGTGCAGACCTCAAAATAAGCATATTTCTCGCCTGACTGTAACTTTCGGAATTCGTCATTTTCCAACAAACTCTTAAAACAGTATAATTTACTAAAAAATTATGTAATTTTACAACATTTGTAAATCACTGAAATCGAATTAGAAATGAACCACTTAAGGGGGAGGCTGCCCCCTTCGAATTAGTACGCCAGTGGTGTCTAGTGGCGTATCTGGCGCTTGGTCTCGTTTGGGGGAGGCGAGATGAGCGCGAAACTATATATTTTCCCCCTTTTCTTTTCCTCTTACTCTTTATTTTCTTTCCCTTTCTCTCCTCTTTCCCATTCCCTCCCTCCCTTCTTTCTCTCTCTCTCTCTCTCTCTCCTTTGCTGAGGGGGGAGGGGGAGACAAGGGCCTTTCGCCCCCGATCCTCACCTTGATGGCGGGAAAAATCGTAACTGATCTTCCCTACCTTTCTTCTTCCTCTTTTTTTTTCTTTCCCTTTCTCATCTCTTTACCTTCCCCCTTTCCTTCCTTCTCTCTTTTTAAAGTTTGCTAGGGGAGGCAAAGGCCTTTCACCCCCTACCCGAACCACATGTTGTTGGCTGGATTAATTGCATCTGACCACCCTCCCTTTCTTTTCACCTGTTTCTTTTCTTCTTTCCCTTTTTTGTTCCCATTAGCTCTTCTCTTTCATTTTCCCTTCCTACTCTCTTTTTTTTGCCCCCCCCCCCCCCTGAGGATCAACAAATTGTTGGCGAGAAAATCGTAACTGATATCCTCCTTCATTACTTTTCTTATTCCTTTTCCCCCCTTCCCTTTGACTCCTCTTCTCCTTTTTTATTTCCCTTTCCTTCCTTCTCTCTTTTTTGGGGGAGGGGGGAGGGGGGCAACAGCCTCGGAGGCAAGGCCCTCAGTCGCCCCCCCCCCTCCCGCCGATCTCTTTTTTCCCCTCTTTTCTTTCCTCTTCTTTCTTTCATTTCTCTCCTCTTTCCCCTTCCCTTCTGTTCCTTCTCTCTCTAGCTCTCTCTCTCTTTTGGCGGGGGAGGGGGGAGACCCCTACGGCCCTCCCCCTGGATCCGTGCCTGGCCGTGGGTGTGTCCCCCATCCAATATGTACTGACCTGAGCAGTTTTGTAATAGCGAACAGGCCCCGTACGTACTGAGCTGAGCAGCTTTGTAACAGCGGATTTGATTGGTTGCCTTAAAATTCAATTTACGAGCGTTCTGCGCATCCGTCTGGCAAAGTAACAGGCGTGTGCTATCGCACCTTGCACGCGCCTGCTAAATAACAGGCGGTGATTGGTCAATTTAGCAGACGTGTGCCGCGTTCCATACGTCTGGGGCATGTGAATAAAGTCTCCAACGGCTTTCCATACATGTAGGTCCATATTTCGCACTACGTAGAGTTTACTCTGTGTGTGTGTGTGTGTGTGATGGATATGCTGACGTCGTGCGAGGATACGTTCGCTGATTGAACGCTCCATTTTCTGGAGCGAATTCCAGTCGGAAACAAGGGTTAACATAAGAAATCCAAATCAGATTGATAAAGGCCACAGGTCTGGGCAATTCGCATTGGCGTTCATTCAGGTTTTCGCGATTAGTCTCTTTTTAGTCGCTCGGCGTCTATCAGGCATGTGGCCTTGTTTAAAGGCTATAACCCACCCCAATCCCAAAAGATACACGGGGGAAATTGTATCACGGCGCTCTGGCATGGAAAAGTCACAAATATTTTCCAACCCCTGTGCAATGCTATTTCCTTGTATTCGCTGTATGTGGCGCTGTGCCTAGTCTGCAGGCACAGACCCTAATTTGACACTTTATCAAAAAATCATTGTGCCTTGAGAGAAGTCTAGCCCAGCTACCTACTGGTGGTGTCGGGAGCAGCTAAAGTACATGGCCTATGGTAGTCTTAGGGCGAGTTCATGCTTGATTTTGAAGGTAGAATGAGCGATCTGAAACGCTCATCGTGATGGCAGTTCCACGGTGTACTGTTCATGCTTACTTCTCTGGCTCATCCGGGCAATTCTCCTTGTGTGGCCTTAATTGGTCTTCCAGCTGGATTCACAAACCTTCACTGTGCATGCTACGTAGACCTGTAGCGCCCTACTTTTGCGCTACTGTATTTGTTAGCTCTCGTATCATTCGTGCATAACTTAATTGTGTTTTCCAAAATTCCTAATTTGAATTCTTTGCTAGATAATTGCTTTTGTCTGTTAACATTCGTACTTTTGATAATGATTTGCTGTTCTGATTGTACTTTATTATGAATGTATTTGTAACTCTCATTTTGCTTGTATTGTCTCACAATGTCTCATTTGTTATTGTAAACAAACACATTTTTCTCGAATTTGCCATTAATTTTGTTCTTCGAGCGTCTTCTAGGACTTTCTCAATCCTCGCGCTGATTGGTCCTCACCTCCGCTTCGCCAACCTCGCTTTCTTATTGGTTCAGCGCTCCGCCGAATTCTCAGCTTTGCGCGTCGCTTTTCCTTTCAAGCTTTACTCCCGCTTTCATCTTGGTCGAGTCAACATCAACTCCCGCTTTCATCTTGGTCGAGTCAACATCAACTCCCGCTTTCATCTTGGTCGAGTCAACATCTACTCCCGCTTACACCTTGGTCGAGTCACCTACTCCCGTTTCATCTACCTACGGTCGAGTCCGCATCTATATCCAGCACGATCATGTTGCTGCCTGACTTTTGACTTTTATTCATTCTCGATCATCTGTTCGGCGATTCACTGCCACGAACATACGAATTTGATCTTGTTGCTGTCATGAACTCTTCGTTATTCAACTTCTCCCAGCCTGCCCGACTCACCGCAGCTGGTCGTTGGTTACGTTTTCAACTTCATGAACTTTTCGTTATTCATCTTCTCCCAGCCTGCCCGACTCACCGCAGCTGGTCGACTTGATTCCTGATTTCTTCATCGCTGTCTTCGAACTTTACCTCCGTTCGGCTCTTCAGCCCCGACTTCAACGGAGCGTCGCAAGTCTCCGAGATGTCATCATTCCTCGTGATCTCCCATCTGGTTTCTCGTTCATCTTTTCGCTCTTCGATTATTTCTTCACGTCCTGATCACTCGTCCTCCTAGTCTTCGACTTCTGTCGCGATCGCCGCACCTTCCCGCGCACGATATTTCGCGACATCCGATTTACAGACTTTGGACTTTAGTTTTGGACTTTGAACTCTGTTTTAACTTTTACTTCATTGCTAGTCACGTGACACGTAAGCAATTTTATTATTATATTTCGATGATCTAACTTGTTACACTATTCGCTCTGCATGCTCACACTTGGCATGTTACGCACCTCTGCCATTTCATTCATGTAACTCGATTCTTTTTATTACTGTCTGACATTATTCCCAGATAACAATACGGCGTTGGGCCAACGTCGGCCATGGTCGGCAGGGTCGCAGTCGGCAAGCCAACGTTGGCTAATCGTTGGGCCATCGTCGCCATTTTTTACTGATAAATGGTGGCTATTGGTTGGCTCATTCGACGTTGGGCCAATGTTGGCTGAACGTTGGTCCATTGTCGCCATTTTTACTGATAAATGGTGGCTATTGGTTGGCTATTCGACGTTGGGCCAATGTTGGCTGAACGTTGGTCCATTGTCGCCATTTTCACTGATAAATGGTGGCTATTGGTTGGCTATTCGACGTTGGTCCAATGTTGGCTGAACGTTGGTCCATTGTCGCCATTTTCACTGTTAAATGGTGGCTATTGGTTGGCTATTCGACGTTGGGCCAATGTTGGCTGAACGTTGGTCCATTGTCGCCATTTTCACCGATAAATGGTGGCTATCGGTTGGCGCTTCGACGTTGGGCCAATGTTGGCTGAACGTTGGTCCATTGTCGCCATTTTCACTGATAAATGGTGGCTTTTGGTTGGCTATTCGACGTTGGGCTATTGTTGGTTTAATGTTGGTCCATTGTCGCCATTTTCACTGATAAATGGTGGCTTTGGGTTGGCTATTCGACGTTGGGCCAATGTTGGCTAAATGTTGGTCCATCGTCTCAATTATCACTGATAAATATTGGCTATTGATTGGCTATTCGACGTTGGGCTAACGTTGGCTCATTGTCGCCATTTTCACTGATAAATGTTGGCTTTTGGTTGGCTATTCGACGTTGGGCCAATGTTGGCTGAACGTTGGTCCATATTGTCACCATTTTTACTGATAAATGGTGGCTATATAGTTGGCTATTCGACGTTGGGCCAATGTTGGCTGAACGTTGGTCCATTGTCGCCATTTTCACTGATAAATGGTGGCTATTGGTTGGCTATTCGACGTTGGGCCAATGTTGGCTGAACGTTGGTCCATTGTCGCCATTTTCACTGATAAATGGTGGCTATTGGTTGGCTATTCGACGTTGGTCCAATGTTGGCTGAACGTTGGTCCATTGTCGCCATTTTCACTGATAAATGATGGCTATTGGTTGGCTATTCGACGTTGGGCCAATGTTGGCTGAACGTTGGTCTATTGTCGCCATTTTTACTGATAAATGGTGGCTTTTGGTTAGCTATTCGACGTTGGGCCAATGTTGGCTGAACGTTGGTCCATTGTCGCCATTTTCACTGATAAATGGTGGCTTTGGGTTGGCTATTCGACGTTTGGCCAATGTTGGCTAAATGTTGGTCCATCGTCTCAATTATCACTGATAAATGTTGGCTATTGGTTGGCTATTCGACGTTGGGCCAATGTTGGTTGAACGTTGGTCTATTGTCTCAATTATTACTGATAAATGTTGGCTTTTGGTTGGCTATTCGACATTGGGCTAACGTTGGCTCATTGTCGCCATTTTCACTGATAAATGGTGGCTATTAGTTGGCTATTCGACGTAGGGCCAATGTTGGCTGAACATTGGTCCATTGTCACTATTTTTACTGATAAATGGTGGCTATTGGTTGGCTATTCGACGTTGAGCTAAAGTTGGCTCAACGTTGGTCCATTGTCGCCATTTACACTGATAAATGGTGGCTATATTGGTTGGCTATTCGACGTTGGGCCAATGTTGGCTGAACGTTGGTCCATTGTCTCAAATATTACTGATAACTGTTGGCGTTTGGTTGGCTATTCGACGTTAGGCCAATGTGGGCTGAAAGTTGGACCATCGTCTTAATTTTAACTTATAAATGTTGGCTATTGGTTGCATGGCTATTCGGCGTTGGGCCAATGTTGGCTTCATGTTGGTCCATCGTCTCAATTTTTTTTTTAAATGGTGGCTTTGGGTTGGCTATTCGACGTTGGGCTAACATCGGCTGAACGTTGGTCCATCGTCTCAATTTTATATTTTAAATGTTGGCTTTTGGCTGGCCATTCGATGTTGGGCCAATGTTGGCTGAACGTTGGTCCATCGTCTCAATTATTACTGATAAATTGTGGCTGTTAATTGGCTATTCGACGTTTGGCTATTAACGTTGGCTCAATGTTGGTCCATCGTTTCAAATTTTACTGAGAAATGGTGGATATGTTGGCTAATATACGCGACGTTGGGCCAACCTTGGCTTAACGTTGGTCTATATCGTCTCCATCTTTACTGATAAATAGTGCATGTATATATTGGTTGGCTATATGACGTTGGGCCAACGTAGCAAATACGACCTAGTACCGCTACATCCGGGTAAAAAAAATTGCATGCGTGCGCATGCCCATGTGCTCATGCAATTGCAACGTACGTCAGCCATATCCTGTCCATTTGTCTGGATCAGTTGACGGGGAGTACCAACACTGCATGGTAAATGAATGATTTTCTTTCTCTTTCAACGTTATTTTTGTGAGCATGTCGCGTGAAACTGATAAATTGTATAGTGTGAGAACTCCCCGTCACAAAGCGAGGGAAATAGCATGAGAAATTGTTAAAGTAATCATTGATAATTCCCTGTCCAAATGAAAGTGAAAGTGCATGAGTACGAGTGTACAGCTCGGCGTACGCTTAGCATGCACACCCGCTGCGTGCAATTGAAGTGTGAGTGATGGCTATGATGGCTATGATGGGGGCCGAAGTGTCGGCATCAGATGCATTGAGTGTTTGCCGTGATAAATGTTGATATGTTCCTGACTTAGAGTTAGACCAGGGCATGTGAGTTACCTCCCTGGTTAGACCTAGGTGATGTATTGATGCATCATGTTGCAGCGTCCGTGACAGTGATGATGTTCATCCCAATATGCAATATCGACCATGAATCAAATGATTGTGAATCTGTTGGTGTTACAAGTGTTGAAGGTGCTGATGCATTGTTGGAAAGACCAATTGAATCAAATAGAGCTGAATGGGAAGACGCATCATTTTTTTTATGCATATCTAAATGATATTATAGTCTCTGATACTTTCAGATTTAGAAGTAGGTCTATACTATACTCTGTAGTAGCTCAATATATGCTGATGATGATTCAGTTCGAAAAGGAATCAATTACGAGATTGGGCTGTGAATTAAGATATCCCGCTAGTACATGTTTCTAGCCTCCTGAAATCTTACAAGGGAGTGTGCCAAGTCTGCCAAAATATGCAAGAACTTTGTACCAACACATTTAGTGGATTGTGAGTGTGATGTGAAAGAGGTAGCTGGTGGGAATTACCCTCATTTTGGCATTTGCAATCATTTAAAGTCGCAATTGGCCAAGAACCTCAATTTGATCAAATAGTAAATAGGAAAAAATATTGGGGGCGGGGGTAACACTGATCGATCCCATAATTTTCATTCACAATTTTCATTCACAAATTTGATTATTGCTGCATTTTTATTCTCATTTTCAAATTAGTTTTTATTGTTTATGCACATGTATATTAAATTGCTATAATTTGAACTAAAGGTAAATATTCTAATTATTTATTTTTAAAATTCTGACGTTCTTTATTAATACATTCAATTCTATATAGCTCTTCCAAATCCCAATACTTTTTTCTCCCATAATCCCTACAATTCTGAAATTTAAATATGAAATCCTGCATTTCATATCGTCAACTTTACAACAAATTCCAGATTCCTCTACCCGTTCAGATACAGCTACCCCTACCTCGATCATCCAGAACAACATCAACAGCACCGAGGACCCCTTCGACATCGACCCCATCAACCTCCAGAACACTGTCGACCCCAACGACCCCATTGACCTCAACATTCAGAAATATGGGTATGTCATTTGGCATTTTATTCATTTTGTATTTAGTTATACATGTAGACAGGATAGCACTTCTTAGTATTCGTTATAGTTGTGCCCTGCACACAAAGTACAAATGTACTGGATTAATGTACGTTTGTGTAGGACATAGCTGCTAACGGATGCTAGTATCTTTTTCCTGATTATATTGAGAAACTGCATTGTGATCACTTACAAAACTATTCAACAACAAATCTTGAAATACTGCTTATAGCAGTATTTTTTGGGAAACAATTCTGAATGCAGGGTGCCACAAAAAACAAAACACAGTCAATTGATTTGTTTCTTGTATAAACAACTAACGATATAGCTTTGTGTTTTTGTTTCTACTTTGAAGCCCCTCGAGCTCTCTCAAGTATTGGGAGCTTTTACATAAATACAAAAAAAAGTATTGGGAGCTTCACATTTCACTTCAATGTTATAATGATGTGAAAGAAAATGCCACTCTTCTTCAAAAGTTTGTCCTAAAAATTAGAAAGAATACAAAGTTACTAACTAAGGGTTTTGTGTTGTATGCAGAAAACGCAAATTTTGTATTCTTTCATCCATATTCTACTTCAAACACATTTGTTAGGGCAATATTCTATTTGCAGAAGTGTCCGGGTGTTAATGACATCCTCTTTTACATCATACCATTTAAGTAAGATTGTGCCATCTATTCTTTGGCTAATTTTGGGATCCAACACTTAAGAGGGGCTTTAAACTGTTATCAATCAAGCATCTCAACACTGAGCAAACAGATACTATAAATTGGTTCTTTCTATTGAAGAATATTACTGCCATTTTACCTCAAATGTATATTTCCTTTGTTAAGAAGAGTGTTTGATGCTATTCTAATTAAACAAGACAAAAATAAAAGAAATCCATTCCTTTCTAATTTCCATACGTCTGGATCATTCGCTCTAAAGTTTGAACGAAGTTATTTTCATGACAAAGTACTTCTATCCATGAAATTTCATCAAAACTAGGGAGGATGTGCCACTCAGGACTACTTCCCTTGAATGCCGTACTATTTGATTAATATCCGTACTATTTCAAGGTGATGTTTCCATGATCTGCTTTTAAATCTTGTTTGGTTTCTTTCTTCTTCTTTTTTTTTGCCGCAGATGTCGAAGTTGTACCACCACAAGCTAGACAAGATTTTGATTCCGACTAACCCGTTCTTTAAAGGTCCATTGCCTTAGGAAATTAAAACTTTTATGTCTTGTATCAAAACCCTTTTAAAGCAACATAATAACAATTGTTTCATAAATAAATGCCTCCTTATATTTTTTACAATTTTTTGAAAACCTCTCCAAGTTGCTCGTCTAATGGTGGACCCCGCCCCTTACTATTCTCAGAGTTCCTCGGAATGATTGACCAAAGGATTAGTGATGTTATATCAAGAACGATCTCCGCTTAGGCAAGCTACGGTGCTTGCTAGCCAGCTCTGCAGGCATTATGTTTTGTACACAAACATAAACAATAACTTTTGTTATTAAATAGTGTGCTATGCATCTTTACTTGTTATTTATTGTGGTGAAATTTCACTAATGGCCCAATTTTAAAAAGAGAGCTATACCATGAGTCGAAGAAGGTCGTAATTGATTTGAATGCCTGTATAACGTGTCAACTAAATGCATGCTATAAAGAATGTCAAAGGTAAGAAAAAAATGTTTCATATATCTAAGTGACTGAATGTTTTTCGTTCTACCTTCTTCTCAATTTAAAGAAATATTGAAAGTGGTATATCAGAGTGAAGAAACTTGTGTTTTTCCCTTTACAAGCTCTGCTCTTTCTTACTTCACTTTCAAATTTCCTCTCTTGTTATATAAACATTTAGCGATTGCTTTACTTCACACATTCAAGCAATGTATACTATCCCTCCTAAAAAAAAAAGTTTGTAGATGTGTTAACAATAGATATGGCGACGAAATGTATCAGCATCTCTGAAATGCCTAAGCATAAAAAATGTTGGCAATTTCTCTGAATTTTATTTTTTATTTTTTATGGAACATTGTTTACATTAATTGCCTAGTTTTTGGTATGCAAATGGTGGACACTTTATTAATTTCTTTATATTTTTGTGCTGTACATATGTAGAGGAATCTTGTCATAAGCATTCGTGTTCGTCTGCCAGAAAGTTTGTTTTGTTTTACTCGGGAAGTTGTGAGGATTGTTTATTATATTCGTACAATGAATTTCAGTATGTTATGTTGTGTTACGTGTAAGCGACAATTCATTTCATAACAGCTCCTACCGTCCTAGCATTCATTGATAGTAGGCCTATATTGTGACACATTGAGATACCTTGAACTTGAAACTATGTTTACATCTTTTTCGAATTCAAACGAAAATACAAAAGAAAGATGTACAATAATTGTATTCACATTTACAACAGTTTCTTTATTACACATAAAATAAAGTATGTTTTATCACAAAATCAGTTTATTTTCCTTGTTCTTTTGTTTTGGAGGGAGGGGGATGTATTCAGAGCAAATTCTAAGAAGCAAGATGGTGAACTTTTCATTAAAATGGGACAAATAAGTTGTTATCAAGTTTTGAATGTTGGCAATTTCTCTGAATTTTATTTTTTATTTTTTATGGAACATTGTTTACATTAATTGCCTAGTTTTTGGTATGCAAATGGTGGACACTTTATTAATTTCTTTATATTTTTGTGCTGTACATATGTAGAGGAATCTTGTCATAAGCATTCGTGTTCGTCTGCCAGAAAGTTTGTTTTGTTTTACTCGGGAAGTTGTGAGGATTGTTTATTATATTCGTACAATGAATTTCAGTATGTTATGTTGTGTTACGTGTAAGCGACAATTCATTTCATAACAGCTCCTACCGTCCTAGCATTCATTGATAGTAGGCCTATATTGTGACACATTGAGATACCTTGAACTTGAAACTATGTTTACATCTTTTTCGAATTCAAACGAAAATACAAAAGAAAGATGTACAATAATTGTATTCACATTTACAACAGTTTCTTTATTACACATAAAATAAAGTATGTTTTATCACAAAATCAGTTTATTTTCCTTGTTCTTTTGTTTTGGAGGGAGGGGGATGTATTCAGAGCAAATTCTAAGAAGCAAGATGGTGAACTTTTCATTAAAATGGGACAAATAAGTTGTTATCAAGTTTTGATAGTGATTAAAATGTACAAGATAATAGACATGACGAAATTAAAATAACATGTCCCTCTTGCTTCAATATTGTTATTATACATATCTTCCAGCGGGATCTAAGTCGAGTTCTATAATGAACTTTTCTAAAATTCAGTCTAATTTTGATGAAATTGTTACTATCTTCATTTTGTGGATTTTGCTCTGTTTATTTATTTAATCCAATCTTAAACTACTTGGCTTTTCCTTGTCACGTTGTAATGCATGTGTTTGAATGATTGTACATGTCCGATGTAGTATGATCTTGACGATGTTCTTATGAACGGACGACTGATGTTGGTGTGAATATGTTTTTGAGTTGGTGTTGGTAATGTCAGAAGAATGTTGGCATGAACTGGAAAGGGGAGTTACAACGTCGGCACATGGTGGGATACGGGTTGGCATAACGTTGCTTCTACGTCGGCAAATGGTGGAGAAGGGGTTGGCATTACGTTGGTCCTACGTCAGGGAGACGTCGGCACATGGTGGAAAAGGGGTTGGCATTACGTTTGTCCTATGTCGGCATATGGTGGGATAGGGGTTGACATGACGTTGGTCATACGTCGGGGGGACGTTGGCCCGATGTTGGCTTAATGTCATTTCGTCGCTGTCGAGCCAACGTTGGCCCGCCGGCAAGAAAGCCGTTGGCCCAACATCACATTGACGACGATGGCGCAACGTAACAGCCCACGACGTCGGCACATGGTGGGATAGGGGTTGGCATAACGTTGGTCCAATGTCGGAACTACGTCGGCAAATGGTTGGATAGGGGTTGGAATAACGTTGGCCCTACGTCGTGGAGACGTCGGCACATGGTTGAAAAGGGGTTGGTATAACGTTGGGCCAATGTCGAGGAGACGTCGGCACATGGTGGGATAAGGGTTGGCATAACGTTTATCCAATGTCGGAACAACGTCGGCACATGGTGGGATAGGGGTTGGAATAACGTTGGCCCTACGTCGTGGAGACGTCGGCACATGGTTGAAAAGGGGTTGGTATAACGTTGGGCCAATGTCGAGGAGACGTCGGCACATGGTGGGATAAGGGTTGGCATAACGTTTATCCAATGTCGGAACAACGTCGGCACATGGTGGGATAGGGGTTGGAATAACGTTGGCCCTACGTCGTGGAGACGTCGGCACATGGTTGAAAAGGGGTTGGTATAACGTTGGGCCAATGTCGAGGAGACGTCGGCACATGGTGGGATAAGGGTTGGCATATCGTTTATCCAATGTCGGAACAACGTCGGCACATGGTGGGATAGGGGTTGGCATAACGTTGGTCGTACGTCGGCACATGGTTAAAAAAGGGTTGGGACGACGTTGGTCCAATGTCGGAAAGACGTCGGCATACGGTGGAAAAGAGGTTGGCATAACGTTGGTTCAATGTCGGGAGGACATCGGCACATATGGTCGGATAGGGGTCGGCATAACGTTGGCCCGATGTTGGCTTAATGTCATTTTGTCACTGTCAGGCCAACGTTGGCCCACCGGCAAGAAAGCCGTGGGCCCAACATCATGTTGGCGACGTTGGACCAACGTAACAGCTTACGTTGGCCCCACGTTGGCGTAACGTCGTATTGTTATCTGGGTTGTGCCGTCAAGATTCAGAGCTATTCATTTGTTTGTTATTTATAATAAAATTGGAGTAAAAATGGAATACAATTTTGTCTGGTGTTTTTGTCACGTCATTGACGTTGCCGGAATATTTACGCAGCCTATTCTAACCTTTTCATTTTCATCAAACACTGGACATTTATCTCATGACACATTTCATTTAATATTCTAAATTGGTGACCCCGACAAACGGATTTCCGACGGTTCTGTTCTTGACGGCATAGATCAGATCGAACAATCTTTGCATTTCAGATTTTGTATTGTGTAAATCTTTGCATGCAGATATTACCTTTGACCTATAGGGTCTAGACTCTAGTCTACTTATAGTCTAGATCTAGACCTAGTTATTGATCTTTGTCCGATATTGATAATTGTGCATTGTTTGTAGGTAACGTTAATTGGTCAGCTAAATTTTCTGACTGCGTGTATATTCTTAACTTAGGATATGTTAGGCTTTATGCTTATCGCCTCTCAGCTGTTCTTAAATTCACAGTTTCGATTCTGGTAGGGGAGTAAATGTAGCGCCCTACTTTTGCGCTACTGTATTTGTTAGCTCTCGTATCATTCGTGCATAACTTAATTGTGTTTTCCAAAATTCCTAATTTGAATTCTTTGCTAGATAATTGCTTTTGTCTGTTAACATTCGTACTTTTGATAATGATTTGCTGTTCTGATTGTACTTTATTATGAATGTATTTGTAACTCTCATTTTGCTTGTATTGTCTCACAATGTCTCATTTGTTATTGTAAACAAACACATTTTTCTCGAATTTGCCATTAATTTTGTTCTTCGAGCGTCTTCTAGGACTTTCTCAATCCTCGCGCTGATTATTATATTTCGATGATCTAACTTGTTACACTATTCGCTCTGCATGCTCACACTTGGCATGTTACGCACCTCTGCCATTTCATTCATGTAACTCGATTCTTTTTATTACTGTCTGACATTGTGCCGTCAAGATTCAGAGCTATTCATTTGTTTGTTATTTATAATAAAATTGGAGTAAAAATGGAATACAATTTTGTCTGGTGTTTTTGTCACGTCATTGACGTTGCCGGAATATTTACGCAGCCTATTCTAACCTTTTCATTTTCATCAAACACTGGACATTTATCTCATGACACATTTCATTAATATTCTAAAGACCCACTAGAGGTCAGTGCATTGACCCCATTTAAACGCGTTTTCAAATTGTAAACGCATCTTTTTGTGAGTTTACGATCGGTGATCGTGATCGCCGTTTTTCTACAAAAGTAAGCGTGAACGCAACCATGTTTTAAACTAAACGCGTAACAGATGCCTGATTCTGGCCAGAAAAAGTGAAGCATGAACACGCCCTTATAGTGCAGACTCGACTCACCTTTACGACTGACCAGGGTTTGTGCTTGCAGACTACGCTGTGCCTAGCCTATAATCTAGGCGGAGTGCCGCCGCGCACCGCCTATACTCACTGGTCTAGCTTTAGTCGTTGTTTTGTTATTATCGACCATGAATCCGTGGCAGTTTTTCGTACTCACGGTTCGTAGTCTCGCCGTATCAGACGTTCTGCTTAAGGTTAGTCTAGCAGCAAAGAAAAAAGCTCTGCACTCCGCCTAGATTATAGGCTACGCTGTGCCCGGCTGCGTATTTTTTATTTACACGGCAGCGAGGGGAAAAGCTCGATTAATTCCAATGAAACCGCTTGCGAAGAGTCTAGACTAGACCGAGTCGGAGTACGAGTGCATAGCAATGCAGTGCAGTTATAACGGGAATTGTACTTAACATGTAGATCTAGAGAAAGAAAGGAAGAAAGACATCAAATTAAAAAGGAAAACAAGAAAACTAAATAGATGGATTTCTTATGCAATAAATAGAGACGGCAGTATGATATTATATGCCACACCCAGGGGCGTACGCAGGGGGGGGTTTTGGGGGTTCAAACCCCCCCCTTTGGTATTTTAATGTATGTAAACCCCCCTAAAAAAACCTAAAACCCCCCCCCCCCCCCCCTTTGGGTTTTTTTATTTTTTTTTTTTTTTTTTTTTTATTATAAAAAAAAAAAAAAAAAATTATCACTACGGCTAACCTAAATAAGGTGACCTTACCCCCCCCCCCAACGTCAAAAAATGTCAAATTTTGAAATTTTGAGACCAAAAAAAAAAAAAAAAGTGTCCGCGTACCCCCCCCCCCCCCCCCCCCCCCCCCCCCCCCCCCCCACTGAGCGACTTTTCGGCCGGCTGAGTCGTTGCGATTTTTTTTGGCCTCCAAAAAAAAAAAAAAAAAGTGTCCGCTTACCCCCCCCCCCCCCCCCCCCCCCCCCCCCCCCCCCCCCCCACTGAGCGACTTTTCGGCCGGCGCGATTTTCAAATTTTCGGGAGCAAAATATTTTAAAACCCCCCCCTTGAAAAAATCCTGCGTACGCCCCTGGCCACACCATGGCACAGAGAGCGTGAACATACATGCCCTCGGCCAAGTACCAACAACACACAGTACATCGCGACAACACAAGTCATTAGTACACATCATCATTGTACACGCACTACAGACTAGATACTCCGCGAGCGGTTTCATTGGAATTAATCGAGCTTTTCCCCTCGCTGCCGTGTAAATAAAAAATACCCTGCCCGGCTAGGCTGCGTGCGTATTTAGCTAGCGCGGCAAAATGGCATTCAAAGATCACCAGCAACTTCTAGCATTTCCATCACTATAGAGTTCTGGGTGACATGGCTATGAATTTTCGCTGAGCAAATACTTTTTCCTCCACATTTTTACTTTAAAAAACTTCTCAGTAATAGGGTCTAGTACCTTTTTGCACTTATTCTATTAGTGTGATTTTTGACTTGTTAAAACAAAACGCTGACAAGTTGCTTTACAACTGCAAGACCCCTATCAGGGCAGATTCATGCATTGAGCTTTGAAAACGTCTGCATATGGACGGACGGACGCGGTGCAACTCTATGATACACACTGTAATCTATGCCATTAATGCATTACACATTTCCAGATCGTAGTGGAACTACCAAGACTTACATGTGTCGAAATAGATTGAATCACACGAAAGAATTAACAACTTTTTGAGATATGCCCATACATGTAGGTCTTATAATCTATTTTCTTACTGAAAACCGTAACTTAGGCCAATATAGTAAAATCAAGACTTTAAGTGCTGGAACGGCTGAAAATCTCCTTAAAATTGCATATTCTATGCCTCAACATAGGTTTCTACTACAAATCTGAAACTATGGATTGTTTTATTGATAATCTTTTTAAAGAAATACTTTAGCTAATAAGCCAAGATGGGTAAGTGCAGGTCCACTTGAGTTGTATACATTGGCCTATTCTTGCATCAATTGACAAAATGTGTATTATATGTTCTCATCGAACAGCTGATTCCAGTAGACCGGTGTGACGGCGTTTAGTGTGACTGGCGGATCGTGTTCGCGGAACAAAATCCGCCGGCAGATATTGTTCCCGTCACAAAATCTGCCGGCAGATATTGTAACCCACCACCACGCAGAGTGGCTGGCAGATAGTGTTCCGTTTTGCAGCTATCGTTCCATTCTAAAGGTATCGTTTTTATGAGTGGTATACGGTCTCCGCTTGCTGCATGCATGCATGCATGCTGGCTAGGCTGCGTGCGATTGCAGTGCGTGCGCGCTAATGTTGTGCCTGGTCCCAGGGCCAGGACCAGGACCAGGGTACGCTCTAATTGATGTGATGAGTATAAGTCTTGGTTTAGGAATGAGGTCAGTAAGAACGGTAGGGAGCATAGAAAAGAAGTGCTTATAATAGAAGTTGAGTGTTTATTAGGTCTATATTGTTTTATTAGCTTATAAATCTATTTTTAAAGAAATGATCGAAGCCGTTGATAATTTCTATTTCTTGCAATTTATCATATAAAATCAAAGGAATCTGTTTGGTTTTTTTGTTGTTGGGGGGGGGGGGGGGGGCTTACCAATGTTTAAAACGCTACTATGGGA
Source organism: Strongylocentrotus droebachiensis (assembly GCA_035222895.1). Classification (NCBI taxonomy): domain Eukaryota; kingdom Metazoa; phylum Echinodermata; class Echinoidea; order Camarodonta; family Strongylocentrotidae; genus Strongylocentrotus; species Strongylocentrotus droebachiensis. Next base: position 17,002 of record JAVYIG010011435.1, read on the forward strand.
GTCAAGTTGTTTTATTCTAAAAGGTTTCCTTGGCTAACAAATGCAGTAATACAAAAGTTTGAAAGATTCCAAACAAACACGTCAATTTGCTCTTACCAATCATGACCCTTCCCATATCTGCCTTCATTTTAGTTATAAATGAAAAGAAAGAAAATGAAAAAGCACAGAGACTGGATCACAGGAAAAATGTTTAATGAAATGAAATAAATACGTAATTAAATTATGATTTATTTCTGTTAAAACAGCAGTTGGGGAGGAGGTCTTATGTATAGGCCTCTAGAGGCCATTAGACCCACTCGGGCATAAATAAAACAAAAATGCCAAAATGTCATTTATGCTGGTTTTAACATAAAATTAGAACGATGGACAAGAAGAATGGACAAGAAGAAAGAGAGACAACAAGGCTTTGTCGCCTGTGGGCGTCAATGCAATAAAGGGGGGATGCTTTTCGGAATAGCCTACAGATTCGATGTCCGAATACGAACAAATCAGACAATTTAAGTCTAGCAATCCGCCATGTTATTCACGATAGGTCCTGTAGCCACTAGCGTACCTATGGGGGGGGGGAGGGGCCGGATTGCCCCCCCCCCCCCGACGAAAAAGAAAGAGAAAGAAAAGAAGAAAAGAGAAAAGGGAAAAGAAAGGAAGGAAAAAGAAAAAGAAAGAAAAGAAGAAAAGAGAAAAGGGAAACGAAAGGAAAGAAAAAGAAAAAGAAAGAAAAGAAGAAAAAAGGGAAAGAAAGGAAAGAAAAAGAGAAAGAAAAAAGGAGAGAGAGAAAAAAATGAAAGAAGTAGGGAAGGAAAGAGGAAAAGAGTGACGCATTTGCCGACAGAAATTTTGAAGGGCTTCATAAGCCCAGTTCCTGTCACTGTTGAGGGAAAAATCAGTTCGTAATGCCTCGCGCTCGCATGATTATTTTTTATCACTGATATGTGGATTCAGATACAAAAAGGGGGCTAATTACTTTTTTGTATTTGTTTTCAGGTCGATCACGATGTAGAAACAAATTAGTTGCATGTTTCAATATTATAGGGGTAATGATTACTTCAAAATGTTTTTTAATTTGATAAGAGCCTAATTAAACATTTAGGATAGGGAAGGAGGGTGGTAGATGCTATGCATTTGTTAATCGGCAAATTTGGATGACGTCGCACCCTTAAAAGTTGGCAGCAAATTTGGGTGTCACACCCCTAACCCTAACCCCCCCTCCCAATAAAACAATCTTTTTCGAATTATGAAGACTTTTCAAATCAACAAAACATAAGTAAGGTACGGGTATGCATGAAATCGCGCGATCGCAAACATCAAAATACCGTGGGAGGGGGGAAAACCCTTCCCCCCCCAAAAAAAAAACACCCTCCCCCCCCCCCCCAAACCCCCCCCCCCCCCCCCCCCCCTGACGCGGTATGCCAGGTTCGCCACTGCCTGTAGCTATATAGGAACAAAATCCGCCAATGCACATTAGCGGGTACGATATCCGCTGCTGATCACGATATCTGCTAGGCAGATTTTGTTCCGAGAACACGATCCGCCAAGGTAACAAGATCTGCCGTCACACCGGCATAAGGGTTCCTGAATACATTATGAAGTGTAACGCGTTAAATGCCGGTACCGGCTCCGCCCCTTAAATAAAGTCAGTTATCTCATTGGTCAGAGCTCTTCGTCGGTTTGGTATACCACGCCCCCTGCTCGGGCCTTGTCACAAATCGAGAGTAGTAATCGAGTGCGAGATAGAGACAACGTAGTTATATGATAATCACGATAAATGTATGAATGTTTCCAGTGGCGGATCTAGGGGGGGGGGGGGGTTGGGGGGGTTGCAACCCCCCCCCCAAAAAAAAAATCCGGGGACCATTTTTTAAAATCTTATCGCAAGAAAACGCCATTTTCACACACAGATTTTCAAAAATTTTCCCTACTGTGGGAGGGGGGACACCCCCCTCCCACACCCTCCCCCCTCGCTCGCTCCGCTTGCTTGGACTCGGTCGCTACGCTCCCTCGCATACCACCCCAACCCCCCCTTTATAAAAAGCTGGATCCGCCCCTGGTTTCCCTCTTTATCATTCAATAATTTTGAGAAAAAGTTAAAATGCTGAATACAGTAACTACTTACGGAATTATGACCAAAATAAATCATCACTGTACGGCGGTATGCTAAGTACACCTGTCTCGCAAGTATAGTACGCGGGTGGTGTACCCCCTATTACACATGTTGTACAGTATAATTGTGTGGTGAAGCGGCTGAAAGGGAAGTATCGGATTTATTCATCTTCCATAGAAAAGAATCACCAACTGATTTTTAGATGTAAGGTGGAATTTAATAGTGCCACCGACATGAAGACTTTTCGTAATATTAAGAGAACTTTCAAAAGGGGAACTTCTGATCGTTAGGAAATAAGACAAATATTTTTTCCAATCGTTATTTTGCTATATGAAAATTGATTTACCAGATTGTGTAAAGTAATCCTTGCGTCGCTGTTCTGCAAGTTTAGTGAATGAGACTACCAGTCTACCATTGATTTTGACGAATTTAATGAAATTAAAAGATGGCTTCTTTATCTCTTTTTTTTTTCTTCTTCTTCTTCTTCTTCTTCTTCTTCTTCTTCCTTATCTTTAGTGCTAGTATTTTTACATTTATGCCAACCATCTCTTTTATTTCAATTTCGAGGGACTTGGTAATGACGACGAATGCCTTACCAAAGGGCACTAACGTATACTATCGAATTGGTTTCGAACCTGGGACCTCCAGGTTACGAGGCCACTGCTCTACCACTGAGCCATCGCTCCTCACCTCACTCATGACTGGGAAATATTTCCTACTGATAGGCGCCTATACATGTTTTTAATGCTTTTCAAACATTTCAAACATTTTCTAATTTCTGCAATCTTGGATTCGACAATTAATATCACGTCCGCACCATCCGATTATAACATAGCAGTAATACCCCCGGTCGCGCCGCGATACAAGCTTCAGCGCTTGTGATGCGGTTTTTAAAAGGTAATATAATTATGCAAGCATAATGCTCTTGTGAAATACGTAGAGTCCACGGTACCGTAGTATTTCTCAAGAGTAATATATTGCGTCTGAACATACTTCGTCTGGGTCATTCTGTCTGAGTCGAGCGTAGTTTCACCAGCAGATCGCCAAACCTTGTCGGGTTTTTGGAATTATACTTTGTCAATTTGCTTCTGTTGTTGGATATTCTTGCACATTTCCGTAAGTATTCTCTTCACTTATATGTAGTTGAGTTTTCACGTCGATACGGAGTTCTTATGTGCTCATTTACATTTTACAGCGATTTTTAGAATGAATGAACTCTTTCTCATTTCCTCCTCCATGTATGTGCGGGACTAATAGGCAACTCTGACAAATCAACTTGTCTTCATGTTCATCATTCTTTGGTAGCATAGCCTTTAGTAATTGTGATGGGGACTAAATTCTGCTCTCCATATATATGTGGATTATACTAGCTGTGTAACTTTCAATCAAATGTTCTTGTGTAAATTTGTAATCATTTGTTTTAGTTGAAGATATCTTGTTTGGCCTTGATTGATCTATCGCAGTTCATAAAAGTGGTGCTCGATTATACTACGTTTGTCAGGCACAAGAGTTAGTATTAACTCAAAATCTTTTTGACAATAATTATTGCATGGCCTCGACGATTCCACTCAAAACTGTTTTGCAAAGTTGAATTGCGATCGAGCGAGAATTAACATTTTATTTTCCTGTTCCCAGTATATATAGATCAAGAAGATGTCATATCTCAGTTCTATATGTTTGACAAAATTATCTAGATGCATTAAATTTTCATTCATTTTTTTGTTTTCATTGGTTTTTATTATCTTCTCTCATAAAGAAGATCTCACATAATTTATAACATTTTGTACAAAATTACAAATAACCTTCACATAGGACGAAATAAATTGCAAGTGAACTTTAACATTATCATACAAGGTTACAAATAATGTTCATATAAAATATAGATCTATTTGCAAATGAAGTTACATATGCCTTTACAGTATAAATATTCACACAAACAAAATTATAGTTTCACAGCTTGCATATAATTATTTATTTTCTTCAAAGAGAAAAAAGGGTTATGATATTTCGATCATGCGCAAATGGAATGTTTTACTTTACAGCCTAAGGCATTTTTAAATGCATAAATTACACTACGTCTTTTATAAACACAGTCATGACAGGAAACATGGAAATTGTGAGTATTTTGAGAGCTGTTCTAACGAATAAAGATGATTTTCCTTGCGCTTGCAACAAGACCCGCAACAAGAATCTATTTTCAGATTTTGGACAAACCCAAGGCGTACGATTACGATCGCCGGATAACTTCTCGATTTTTAAGTTCATTTTTCTGTCTCAGGAAACTGTTTAATGGTAGGAATTATCTTTGGCGTATCGTTACATTCCTGTGTGTTCGATGATGATTGGAGTGACATCCGCTTAATATGAAAAACTCTAATTAAATTAATATTTTTAAACGATTGTATAAATCCCATATTGTATTCCAGCCAAAATAAATGACATTACGTTTAAGGTAATGCACTTCTCCTTCCTTTTTTCCTTTCTTCTTTTGTATTGATGTTCAGGTTTTCTCTGCTTTCCCTTTTTTTCTTTTCTCTTTTTTTTTCTTTGGCTCAACAATACCAGTGATTAACGCTAATAATAAGGCTAATCGCCCTTTTTGTTAACCCCACATTTTTCTTGTAATCAATTTTTTTATCTGATAAGATAAAATTTTATTTGACTCTATAAACCCCCTTCAGGGGTATGATAGCACCACATATTTACAACACAATACAGAAAAATATATAAAACAAAGTAAGATATGATAATAAAATACATAGACATGATATATACATTTTTATATTTCTAAAACACAATAAACATGAGCTAAAGACTAAGTATACACTAAATACAGTTTAAAGTTATAAGTCTAAAATATCACGTGGTTTGGTTTGTCTACCACTACGAGTAGGCCTACTACACATTTTATTAACAAAGATAGGACCATGCCTTTCAGCGTTATGATCCAACGAAAAGAATTGTCTTATAACTGTTATGAATTTTACGATTTTTTAAAAAAATGTTTAACGCTAGACATACCGGCCCGAATTCACAAAGCAAGGTTTGAGCTCAGACCAAGGTTTGAGCTCAAACCTCCTTTTGTTTCGCCAAACCTCCTTTTGTTCTTTACAAACCAGGTTTGTAAAAAACGCGTAAAACGCGTCGTATGACGCACATAAACCTCGGTTTGTCGACAAACCTCCTTTGTGAATTCGGGCCACCATGTTTGTATGTTTTAATGTTTTTTTTATGGAGAATGATATCAAATGATTTGAATTGAACGTTCCATATCCTCTCGATCTCTATCCTGAGGTTTTCATACTTGAGACGTTTGTCTCTTTCTTTGACGGCGATGTTGATGTCATGGGGAACGGTGACCTCGATGATATTTACTGTGTTGTTGTCCCTGAAGACAATGTCTGGCTTCTTGCAGTTATTATTAGTACTTTTTATTATTGTTGTCATTGTCGTCATCATCATCACCGTCGTCGTTAAATTGTAATCATCATCATCATTATTATTATTAGTAGTAGTAGTAGTAGAAGAAGTAGTAGTAGTAGAGTAGGAGTAATAGTAGTAGTAGTAGTAGTGTAGTAGTAGTAGTAGTAGTATTAGTATAGTAGTATAGTAGAGTATAGTACTATATTTCAGTGGGGAATATATTTGTTGTCACTGCCAGGATTACCAACGAAGTTAAACGATCATTCCTGACATCGCAACCAGTTTGGCGCGCCGGAAGCACTTTGGGATTGGGTTGGGTGGGGGTGGGGGGGGGGGTATATTCCAGGGGGCTCACCCTCCAGGGGCAGTGGCGTAATGCGCAAAAACGTTTTTGGGGGCAGAAGAAAAATCTGCATCGCCACCACTCTAATACTCTTTCCCAAGACGAAAATCCAATTGAAACCAATTGAACACCAATTGAAATTTCTATTGGTTTCAATTGGTTTCAATTGGTCTCAATAGGTTTTAACAGGTTTCAATGGGACCTCAGATGTTTTCAATTGGTCCAGATTGGCCCCATTGGACAAATTGGCCCCATTGGCCCCATTGGCCTAGGCCCCATTAGACTTTAATGGGTCCCCAATTGGTTTCAATTGGTCCGGATTGGCCCCATTGGACAAATTGGCCCCATTGGCCCCATTGGCCTAGGCCCGATTAGACTTTAATGGGTCCCCAATTGGTTTCAATTGGTCCGGATTGGCCCCATTGGACAAATTGGACCCATTGGCCCCATTGGCCTAGGCCCCATTAGACTTTAATGGGTCCCCAATTGGTTTCAATTGGACCAATTGGCCTTAATTTGGACTTCAATTGGTCCCATTGAAACCAATTGGCCAATTGAAACCAACAAATCTAGGCATCTCATGAATATTCATTATCACTTTACACGTGTCACAGAAAAATAAATTTATCATGATTTGTTAAGCAAATTATGACAATGCACATCAATTTTGTGATTTCTTTTATTCCTTCAGCAATTATTAACCAATAGATTATTTTGTCTGATCTTGTGACAATTACATTCACGTTTTAGCAATAGATATATTGATTATATGATTACTAACCAAGAAACAATATACATATTTAGTATATATATTTGTACGAGCCAATGTCACTGTAAATGAAACTCTTGAATTCACTTCAAATGATCTTTGTGATGAAGTTAATGCAAATGAGATTGGAATATACCTAATTGGTGGACAGTTGCCAATATCGATTATGAAGTATCAATAATTTATTACTGGTTCTTCTAACTGGATCGATTTACCAATTGAATCCCCATTGAATGCCCCCATTGAATCCCAATTCAATACCAATTGGCAATTTGGAGTAAATGGAAAGTGAAACAATGGGTACCCATTGAAACCAATTGGTCCCCATTGGAACCTATTGGCAATTGGTCCCCAATTTGGAGTAAATGGAAAGTGAAACAATGGGTACCCATTGAAACCAATTGGCAATTGGTCCCCATTGGTTTCAATGGGTACCCATTGTTTCACTTTCCATTTACTCCAAATTGGATTCAATGGGGACATTCAATGGGGATTCAATTGGATTTTCGTCTTGGGTTTCACACTTGTTTTGCATAGCCCCGTACTTTGTTTAGCCCCGTACTATCCTTAACCCCGGACTAACTTTTTTTTGGCCTTTCTCACTGCCCTAGCCCCGTACTAGCCACAGGGTTTTAGATATGTACTTATGGTCCGATGAGCATCCATTGGCCCACGTTAGGGCCCAAGAATGCCGCCTCTGACTCGGTGGGCAAAAGTGCGAAACTCCCTAACCCAGAAAATCTAGAAATAAACCATATTTAAATTTTATTTCGCGGGTCAACTGCCCCTCCCCCATCAGTACGCCAGTGATTCCAGTATCCTTCCATGAATTCCTACCATTAAAAATTATCAGAAGGGAAAAGGACATGTAAGGGGGCACTTTAGAAGAACCTGCAAAAGTGGGGGCACAGTGCCCCCCCCCCCCCTCCCCCAACGAAGAATGCCGCCTCTGACGAAACTAACCCAGAAAATCTAGAAATAAACAACATTTCAATTTTATTTCGCGGGTCAACTGCCCAGCCCCCCCCCCCCATCAGTACGCCAGTGCTTCCAGTATCCTACCATTACAAAAATTCTGAGAAAGAAAAATGCAGCTGTTATAGACCTCTAGATCTAAATACCGAGAAGTTATGCCAATGATCTTGCGATCGTACGCCTAATTCGGTTTGTCAAAAATATATTATTGTTGCAAGGGAAATCAGCTTTATTCTTTGTAATGACTGTGTTTATAAAAGAATAATGAATACATAAAATGACAATTTCATCTAAGATCTGAGGGATTTTAGATGTAGAAATCATGAGGGGGAAAAAGTGTGGCGAGTTGTCCGAAAAGGCACCCCACCCTGGACAACTCGCCAGGGTATTGTGGCGAGATGTCCAGGGTATTGTGGAGGGTTGTCTTGGGGCGGGTTGTCTTTGTGGCGAGTTGTCTGGAATTCGAACCGGAAAGAACCTACCGGGCAATCGGGGAATACCCATAAGGTTCATAACAAACACAGAACGTAACTGCGCGAAGCTCGAAGCAACGTATCTTCCATGAATTCCGCCATTTCTTTCAGCTCAGGCCAGAACCAAAGATCGCGACGCGTCGTACTGAACGAATTTCTTGAATTCTGCTTAGGAAACTCGTCAATTTTACATCTTTGAATTGTGCTTCTCTTCTCAAATAACAAGGATTCTCAAGCAAAAGTTCTGGTGAGTTAAATACTGTAGCCTAGGCGCGGCCATTACGTAGCCTGCCCACATGCAGGCATGCAGGCCGCACCACTCCAGCAAATTAAAGCATAGACAGACATAGACCGAAAACTTCAGTCTCTATAATCGTCGGTTGTTCCACTGAGACTAAGTCTGGCTCCACTAGACCTCCGGTTAATATAGAGCCTGAATGACCGCCTATGCCATCGTATGTTGAAGATATCACGGCTAGATTTTAGCCGTTAGGCCCCTCCCACAAACATGACAAACTTGCCACGGCCGTATTGTTATGCCCCCAAAAATCCCCCAAAATGTCATTTTACCTCGTGCATATCCAATTTTAAATTAGGCCTAGGCTATAATACATCGGTTCCACTTACTAACTTGATTGAAATAATAATCCGTTTAATGGTCCCTTTTAAGGAAATTATGGGTCAAATATAAATATGAAATATGAAATTCTCTTTGGAATTGTGTACGAAATTGTGAAAATGTTGACAAAAGATCTGCAAATTTTGCAACCTTTTGCGTCCGTTCCGAAAAATTATCAATTTACCGATAAGGGTCTGAAAATCTTCAATTTGAGAGCAGATTTCCTCAAAATTGTAAGTAAAAAGTGGTACCAACTGATTGTATGATGTCTTGCCTTGCAAATTATGATATTACCTTATTTTGGATGCATCACGTTTTTTGATAAATCAAACCCCCGTGCGTGAAGTTAGGTCTCGTTGTTTTTATGACTTTTTTAGATTCAGCGCGCACGCACGATCGGACATCAAATTTTTAGATCCCGATATCTCCGAAATCCTTCCACAGTAATTTTTTCTAGTTGAACCAATTTGTAGCAAAAAACTTTGCCGTCCATTTGGTAATAATTGAAATAAATAAATTTGTGTAGAATATGAGAAATCAGAGATCGAATATCACATTTTGTAATATGTTCTAAAATGTCCTCGATCTTTGGTCACCCCTTTATACATTTTTGAAAAGAGGAATAGTCTAGTCTAGTCTAATCATATTAAACTAAACATAGTCTAGATCTATCATTTTTTTTAAATTAAAATATAGGTCTAGACTGTGTTCTAGGCTATGTACTGTAGGTATGTTACAAAAAAAATTAAATCTCAGAATTCAAGCTCTTGCTTTATGCCTTCAAACAGAGCTTGATAAGACCTTTTATTTGATGCCTCATTCATCCTAATAGCCCCAGTAAGTATGTATTTAATTGCTTTGTTTTCCTTTGTTTTTAAAACAAAAGTTAATTGTGATTTCAATTGTTACCGAAAGATTCTATTTCATTTTTGAAAATCGCCCAAAAATGTATGTAAATACGCAAAAACCGCTAATCGGGCCATCATTTTTGCATGACATTTCACAATCGTCATCCAAAAAAACATATTTCTCATCCATAAATTTCGCTGAAATTGCACCAAAAGCAAATTCACATGTTACACTATCATCCTAAATACTTTTTTTCTCATCCTGAATGCAGGATCAGGGTTACAGAATGGCACTAAACACGGCTTTTGTGAAACAGAGCAGCAAAACAAACTGCCGAAAACATAAATTATAGAAAGTTTAGTATGAAATGAAAGAACTACATGTATGTCATTCTACTCATCCAATAGAAATCATGAAACAAAAATCTACCCTTAATCAGCCCATCAAAAGAACGACTTTGCGTAGGCTGTCCAAATGGTCTCCAATAGTGCATAACTGCCCCATGGGCATGGCAGAAACCTTCATGGCGAAAGCGCACACATTGTAACGTATCCATCCTATGGGAACTCAGTGTTATAGTGCTCTGGTACTCTGGTACTGGTTGATAACATTAGGAACCAGAGCATTATAACACTATGTTCCCATAGGACATCTATTTATTCAGATGGTCATATCTAAGCCAATACTTAAAGGTAAAGACCATTATTGGAAATGCCCCAATTTCAAAAAATGAAATGGAAGCTCTTATTACCAATCATGTGAAAGAATACCGGTATGTTTTGAATAATACATGATGATAACAATTTTGCCGGGAAACCGCCTACTAATTGATATATTTGGTAAATTAGTTTATCTATTGGTGTGTGAGAGATAAAAACGCATGTGTCGCGCATGTGTGCGTAGTCCCATATACATTTTTCTGTGTACAGTGCTTGTAACTTTACCAAGACTGGGTCAAATTTCTTATCATTTTGATGATTCCAGAACCTTGCAGTACACACCAATACTTACACTATGAATATGATGGACAAAGAAAGCGGACAAAATATACAGTTCCTCAGGTAGACAAAGGAACATCCCTTCACTGCTATTATGTACAAATGTGTAGAACAGGTGTCACATGCATATGCACATGTTCTACACATTTGTACATAATAGCAGTGAAGGGATGTTCCTTTGTCTACCTGAGGAACTGTATATTTTGTACGCAGTTTCTTTGTCCATTATGTTCATAGTGTTATATGCTAGATGATCAACCTTTTCTGATCGATTCCACAATGTTTCTTTCACAATGCCAACGCATGACCATAACTGGTCTTTATCTTTAAAGTAGCCACACAATTAAAGAATCAAAAGTGTTTTGAATTGATGCAAAACTGATATCATTGCGAAGGGGAAGCCTTGCCGATCAAATACAACAACTATTCTCTTCAAAATATGTTTGGGGCCCGCAGTAATCAACTCTCAAATATGTTAGTTTTGAGATCCAGATTTTCTGCCTTCAGCGGTCCTTTGTAGAGCGTCAATATTTGTGACGTCACATACGGGACACGGCTGGCTAGCTGCATACTGCTACACGGCACTGAGCTGTTCGTCCAGTGTGTGACGTCACAATTCAGAGCTCGCTACGTTTGTGTGTTTGACTAGCGTTCAGGGGCGTTCGGGGGTCTAAGGAGGGTCTTGAAAAATTGCATTTTACGCCTTTCCATGATATCTATATGATTTCTCAGCAAATTGTTCGTGTTTTTCAATAGATTTTTATGATGTCACAGCTTCGGTACTCTATTATAATAATAATAATAATAATAATAATTACATTTATAGGGCGCTTTATACAGATGTTTCTAAGCGCACAGGTGGTACTGTCTAACTTTTAATTATTTTAACATGTTTAATACCTTAAAAGCAACAAAGTATTATACTTTTAAACAAAGGCAACATATACTTTTTGGAGTTCAAGTGTTATTTAGGGTACGCGTATATGTTCCCTCCTTTTGAAAACACCCCCCTAAGTCCGGTGTGTAAAGTGAATACTGGCCGGATTTTTGTGTACTTTCGAGTCAGACTTTGGTGCATGAAAAGTACCCCTTTTCCGGACATTTTGGGAACACGCATGCGGTCCCTCTGACCCCGAAGTGAGGGGGTCGGGCAAGATAGTAAATTACTGGATAATATGCAAAATTAATGCATGTAATCTAGCATAGCAAAGTCTTGGAGATAAAGTCCTTCCAGGCAATCTAAGTTAGGTATGGCTCTCAGTATTAGAGCAGTCCTACTTCTTGCTCTAGCTTGCCTGGTTGAGGGGTTTGACCATCATCCGTTAAGGTGTTCATCAATGTCCTGACTGGCATCGTCCATCTCTTATACATGTATTTATAATTTATAATACTTCATAATTTATTTATTCATTTCTGCATGGTTCATCACATTACATGGTATGATCAACATATGAGATTAAACCAACAATAGCAGTAGACTTTAAAAAGGCAGTAACAATCATAAAACATACCGTAATTAACGTTGTATAAACCGCCCTTGTGTATTAACCGCACCCCTCTTTTTCGCCCTAAAAAAAAAAAAAAAACGATAGAGGACCTAGGATAGAACCTTGTGGTACGCCGTGTAATAGAAGAAAAATTGGAGGAATTATGATTAAAAACTACATATTGAAATCTATCAGAAAGATTACTTTCAAACCAAGATGACAGACAAATTTGAGTGTTCTAGTTTCCGAATGGTGAGTCAACACACCGATTACTGAGCTGGGAGACATTGACAGGCATAGCGCCAGGTGGAGGGGCATAAATCGAAACTTTAAAAACTTTTTTGGTGTACCGTGTATAAACTGCACCCCCGACTTTGAATTTTTTTCGGCGGCAAAAAGGTGCGGTTAATACACCGTTAATTACGGTACAGCAATACTGCATGGAGATGCACACATGTTTGGCAATATAAGCCTAAGGCTTGAGATGAAGCCACACCTATATCTTTCAATTTAACATATATTCTTCAAGTGATACAAAACAAACATACTTAACATGCTAAATACTAAATATTAATACTAAATACTATAGGTTTTCCCGGCCAAATTCATAAAAACAGCAATCAATTTCATTAACGTGCATTCATGTTCGAGCAAATTTTCTCCACTCGTTGCTCCAATGCTTCATTTTTAAACTTGTTGCATTCAATTTCGTTTCGAGTCACCGAATTTTCTAAACATGCACATTCAAATTAAAGCTTGGTTCAGTCAATTTTGAAATGCGTAAGGGTCATTCAATTTCGCCAATGTTGAGTGGGAGGTGAATTCTTTGGCAAATTACGGTTTCATTTTCGTCTATGGGCAACCTCTTTCGCAATTGGGTCATTCAAATTAAAACTAGACCTCATAATCATAGTATGAGGCTTGATGTTCATTCGGATATTCAGTATTTCATGTTCATTTATTTATTCTTTTTCTCTATGATCTTTTCTGACATGATTTCACATGATTTTTTGCAGTTCATGTTTTCTCTTTCTTTCGACATTCTTTATTTTTGTTGAAACATCTCTTTATTCATATCGTCATATTTGTCATTATATATGCCTTAGGGGTTATTTTTTAAATAGTTTGTTTTGATCAATCTTGATTGAGTAGGTGATCTTTCTTTCTTTTCATTTAACATCTTTTTCTTTATTCATCATTGCATTTTGTTTCCATCATGTCCATGTCTATTAAACCTGAACTCTACCTCTGTCCAATATCTGTTTATATATAGCTTGTGCTTAGAAGAGAAGTCACAAATTGTGCACCTTCTCTGGGGACAGTAACCGTGCAATGACGTAACGAATACGCATTTTATTCCTCCAAATTAAAACTTTGCATAAAATTATTCAAACAGAAGTATATTAAGTGACAAATTAACATCAAATAAAAAGCAATGCACACATATCACATATGTACATGTATGCCTCATCACGAAATTGAATGCACGAAGACATACCACCGTCTGTCAGGCGCGAATTTGAATGCTCTTTGCACGCTTTTCTAAATTGAATGCTCGTTTTGCACGTCTCCGAGACAAGAGTATGAAATCGCATGCTACTAAATCAAATTGAATGACGCAATTAGCTTTTTGAATGATGATCTACATAGTCATTCAATTTCGCACGAACTTGAATGAACGTAACGTTAATTCGGATGTTTACAAAGTTTACGAAGTTTACTAAGTTTACAAAGTTGGGCGGGAAAACCTATATTAAAGGTATTACAAAGTTTTGGTATGGGATCATGAATTTGGTTCAAATGAACATAGGTATTGGAAGCATATATACGATTGTACAATATTCATTGATTGTTGTCACGGTTGAAATCGAGTCTAAAGTGATGAAATTGTAAATAATAAACTCTTTGTTGTAAAGCGCCCTCTCAAGACTGATATTACTTTAACTTTAAAACAATGTTTCTTGACTACAATCGACCGATTTGCTATTCCAGTTTGGAAATTATACATCAAAACTGCATATTCTGAGATTTTCATGGACGCAGCTAACAGGAAATGGCCTTAGGCGCTATTTGAAATTTATCGGGAGCACCAGTAAATTTTGATAATTCAATTTGCTCGGAAGCAGAAGTGTTTTAGGGGCTAAAATTGTTAGTGCTTATAATACATCCTCAGGGGCATCCAAATATATATTAAAAATTAAAAAAATTACTATCCATCTTATTTCAAAATTTCCCAAAACTTTGCATTACCTTTAAATGAGAGTATTACACCTTATCTCCCTCAGACTATTCAGAGAGATAACAGGATTGCAGGTAATGGTAGCTTCTTCTTCCATGAAGAAGAAATATATTAAACGGCGCGCTGCAGCGCTTAAATCTATTTCAAGTCCGTTTTTGCCTCTCAGCTATACATGTACAATATAGCAATTTCGGTCTTTTGTAAATTTTGTACCATTTCAAAGATTTTGAGTTTTCTTGTTCATTTTTCAGGCCGGTTAGTAATATATCTGTGCAATCAATTCAAAATTCCATAGTAATTTTTTTTTTTTTTTTTTTTTTCTATACAAAAATTGATGTGTTGTGCACAGCAACCAACTTCCAGTACAGATTCTGTTTTCGTTGATTTATAACTAAAGTACATATTATCCTTCTATTCTAGATAACTATGGCAAAGACAAGCGATCCCGAGAAGAAATGTGAAAATGACCCCCCTGATGATAGTGGTAAGAAAGCAAAACGGCATTGAGCATTATTGGATATATATATATAAATTCAACATTTGAAATTAGAATGTCAAGACTAAATTGTGTGAATATATATATATGAAGGAAACTCTACTATAGCAGAGTAATGAACAAAGAAAATTCTGACCAAAGAATTAGGTTGGTTAAACTGATCTTAGTATAATTTGCTCTTTAGTGAACTGCATAACAACAACAACCCAAACTATTATCGGTAATGATTTAACAAAAAATTGTTTGCCTGTATCTCTTGCAAATGTAGTCCCATGGACATGTTAATGACATGAGAGATACTTTATGTATTGAGGATTAGGCCTTATAACAATCTCATAACCTACATTGTAAATAGAAAGGGGTGGGGGTCTTTTTACTTTGAGACAGTTGGGATATTTTAGTCTTACTCTGGTTGCGAAATATTGACATATATACATGACCATGTACATGTACAGTATGTATTTTGTTTGTGGTATGCATGCCTGTCCTATAATAATAGCCTGTTTTCTTCTCTTATTTTAATCTCAAGGAATAAGGAGGAAAAAAGAGGAAGCTGAAAAAACACCAGATTGGTGGTCATTTCTGTTACTCCCGTCACTCCTGTATGTAAGTTGATGGTATAAAAACTTGAAAATGCATCAAATGATGAATGATTTTTTGCACTTAGACAAAATATTTGCATTATTAATTAATAATTTTCTGGTTTGACACTTTGAACAAATGTTACCAGTCCCCCCCCCCCTCACTATTTACCTGTATAGAATGAAAATCTGAACTGAAGTATTACAAAATTATAATAATTAAGAGATGATCTTGTCAAAATGACAGGCCACCTAATAAATTAATTTAAAAAAATAACATAAATAAAAAACGCTAGCATCTATAAATTGGGAACATATTGAAAATTCTGAATTTCTTTTCACACAAACTTTCCAAAATAGTAGTATTCCATGTACATGTACATGAACATGCCTTCAGGCTTCTGGTATAAAAGGCAAATATATTTTTGTATATATTTGAGGTTCATAGACCAGTATACAACAACATGTCAGGTAGAAATATCAAGACATGCATTTAGACATGTATTTCAGTAAACCCACTTTAAGCCGTTATCGCAATGTATGTACTAAACTAAAGTACATATTATCCTTCTATTCTAGATAACCATGGCAAAGACAAGCGATCCCGAGAAGAAATGTGAAAATGACCCCCCTGATGATAGTGGTAAGAAAGCAAAACAGCATTGAGCATTGATTTAATTGGATATATATATATAAATTCAACATTTGAAATTAGAATGTCAAGACTAAATTGTGTGCATATATATATGAAGGAAACTCTACTATAGCAGAGTAATGAACAAAGAAAATTCTGACCAAAGAATTAGGTTGGTTAAACTGATCTTAGTATAATTTGCTCTTTAGTGAACTGCATAACAACAACAACCCAAACTATTGATAATTTTTTAATTTTATTTGTTTGCTTGTATCTCTTGCAAATGTAGTCCCATGGACATGTTAATGACATGAGAGATACTTTATTTATTGATCATTGAGGATTAGGCCTTATAACAACCTCATAACCTACATTGTTAGGTGAAAGGGGTGGGGGTCTTTTACTAAACTTTGAGAAAGTTGGGATATTTTAGTCTTACTCTGGTTGCGAAATATTGACATATATACATGTACATGTACAGTATGTATTTTGTTTGTGATATGCATGCCTGTCCTAATAATAGCCTGTTTTCTTCTTTTATTTTAATCTCAAGGAATAATGAGGGAAACGGAGGAAGCTGAAGAAACATCAAATTGGCTGTCATTTCTGATACCCCTGAAAAGATTCAGGTTAGCTGGTTATATAAAAATTTGAAATTTCCATCAAATGATGAAGGATTTTTGCACTTATTTGAAAAACACAAAATATTTGCATTATAAATAATTTAAAAAAAAATGTATTTGTGGTTCGTAGACCAGTATACTACAACATGTCGGGTAGAAATATCAAGACATGTATTTCTAAAACCCATTTTTGGCCCTGTTATCGCAATGTTTATGTACTAAACTAAAGTACGGTATGCTTTGAGCCATGAACTATAGTGATGCACACTGATACCAATTCTCGCTATCGACAATACCCCAAAATGCCCAGATGTAAATGTCATGTCCCGATTTCAAATGCACACTGGAATAGCTTGGTGCCTTTTAGTTGCTTCCAGTCCATTTCACGCAGCTGTGAACGTATGCGCGCAGTCCAGTCTCAGCCGGAGCCGTAGTCACAGAGCTAGCTAGCTGCTTACATGTACATGCTACCTTCACTTTGTCTTTTGCTCCATCTGATAGTATATCGTAAGCAATTTTCTACTTTTACAAACCGAATTGTCCATTGGAAAATAGTGCTATACTGTGAATCTGGATGAGAGATTTGACTTTGGTAAAATTCCGAACAAACAATACACAGTGCGAGACATGGAAAAAGTTGCTCAGAAGGCAAGACAAGTTTGAAATCACTGCCGATCGCGACCATGTTCTTGGCATTTTGACAAAGAACCATTATAAAATAATGGACATGCAGTGCTTTTCCCTAAGTATTTCTTCTGAAATAATCATGTACAGTGTACATGTAAGAAATCCAAGGAGGTCAGTAGCAGCCGACAAGAGACTGAGCTTTCGGATGTACATGTATACTGCACATGCATAATACATGTAACGTGCGCGCCGCATGCATACCGAAAGCATTTAAGTACTGGAAGTAGTTCAAAATTACGTCCAAGAGGTCGAAATCGGGCAATTGAGGATATTGTTGATAGCGAGAATTAGCGTGCATCACCATAGTGAGATAATTTGATCAGATTTTTGGCTAAAAGAAGGTCTTATGTCAAAGGACAGCAAGGCAGTTTACATGAAGTTAAAAGTTTTTTTACCTGCTAATGACAATCAATTACTATTCTAAGCTAGCAGTGAACTTCAAACATGTAACTATACATGCATAAGTATAGGGGGCAAGTAATCAGATTTGGGGATTTTCATGTCAAAGTAGAGGCTTTTTGTTCTCATCGTGATATTCCAAGAATAATTCAAGCCAGGATTTTAATTGAATTTAGGGGAGGCATGTAGGACATCAAGTCTTTGTCTTGTTAGATTTTCTGTTGCAAGTTTTTTAAGGTACCTGGCAAATAAATGTACATGCATATATTCACTGTACGAGTTGAATAGGATTTCTTCCTTAACTTATTGTGGTAATTTTTATTGGTGTACATGTCAGTGACACTCTGACACTTGTAAAGTAACAATTCTTTATTTATCTGTTAGCCCATGGGAGGAGAAAGAGAGCCAAAAGGACACCTCTGGACAAGAGGAAGAAAGCCACAAGGTCACCTCAGGACAGGAGGAAGAAAGCCACAAGGTCACCTCAGAACAGGAGGAAGAAAGCCACAATGACACCTCAGAACAGGAGGAAGAAAGCCACAAGGTCACCTCAGGACAGGAGGAAGAAAGCCACAATGACACCTCAGAACAGGAGGAAGAAAGCCACAAGGTCACCTCAGGACAGGAGGAAGAAAGCCACAAGGACACCTCAGGACAGGAGGAAGAAAGCCACAAGGACACCTCAGGACAGGAGGAAGAAAGCCACAAGGACACCTCAGGACAGGAGGAAGAAAGCCACACGGACACCTCAGAACAGGAGGAAGAAAGCCATAAGGTCACCTCAGGACAGGAGGAAGAAAGCCACACGGACACCTCAGGACAGGAGGAAGAAAGCCACAAGGACACCTCAGGACAGGAGGAAGAAAGCCATAAGGTCACCTCAGGTCAGGAGGAAGAAAGCCACAAGGACACCTCAGGACAGGAGGAAGAAAGCCACAAGGTCACCTCAGGACAGGAGGAAGAAAGCCATAAGGTCACCTCAGAACAGGAGGAAGAAAGCTACAAGGACACCTCAGGACAGGAGGAAAAAAGCCACAAGGACACCTCAGAACAGGAGGAAGAAAGCCACAAGGACACCTCAGAACAGGAGGAAGAAAGCCACAAGGACACCTTAGGACAGGAGGAAGAAAGCCACAAGGACACCTCAGAACAGGAGGAAGAAAGCCACAAGGACACCTCAGGACAGGAGGAAGAAAGCCACAAGGACACCTTAGGACAGGAGGAAGAAAGCCACAAGGACACCTCAGAACAGGAGGAAGAAAGCCATAAGGTCACCTCAGGACTGGAGGAAAAAAGCCACAAGGACACCTCAGGACAGGAGGAAGAAAGCCACAAGGACACCTCAGAACAGGAGGAAGAAAGCCATAAAGACACCTCAGGACAGGAGGAAGAAAGCCACAAGGACACCTCAGGACAGGAGCAAGAAAGCCACAAGGACACCTCAGGACAGGAGGAAAAAAGCAACAAGGTCACCTCAGGACTGGAGGAAGAAAGCCACACGGACACCTCAGGACAGGAGGAAGAAAGCCACACGGACACCTCAGGACAGGAGGAAGAAAGCCATAAGGTCACCTCAGGACAGGAGGAAGAAAGCCACAAGGACACCTCAGAACAGGAGGAAGAAGGCCACACGGACACCTCAGGACAGGAGGAAGAAAGCCACAAAGACACCTCAGGACAGGAGGAAGAAAGCCACAAAGACACCTCAGGACAGGAGGAAGAAGGCCACACGGACACCTCAGGACAGGAGGAAGAAAGCCACAAGGACACCTCAGGACAGGAGGAAGAAAGCTACAAGGACACCTTAGGACAGGAGGAAGAAAGCCATAAGGTCACCTCAGGACAGGAGGAAGAAAGCCACAAAGACACCTCAGGACAGGAGGAAGAAAGCCACACGGACACCTCAGGACTGGAGGAAGAAAGCCACACGGACATCTTAGGACTGGAGGAAGAAAGCCACACGGACACCTCAGGACAGGAGGAAGAAAGCCATAAGGTCACCTCAGGACAGGAGCAAGAAAGCCACAAGGTCACCTCAGAACAGGAGGAAGAAAGCCACAAGGACACCTCAGGACAGGAGGAAGAAAGCCACAAGGACACCTCAGGACAGGAGGAGGAAAGCCACAAGGACACCTCAGGACAGGAGCAAGAAAGCCACAAGGACACCTCAGGACAGGAGGAAAAAAGCAACAAGGTCACCTCAGGACTGGAGGAAGAAAGCCACACGGACACCTCAGGACAGGAGGAAGAAAGCCACACGGACACCTCAGGACAGGAGGAAGAAAGCCATAAGGTCACCTCAGGACAGGAGGAAGAAAGCCACAAGGACACCTCAGAACAGGAGGAAGAAGGCCACACGGACACCTCAGGACAGGAGGAAGAAAGCCACAAGGACACCTCAGGACAGGAGGAAGAAAGCCACAAGGACACCTTAGGACAGGAGGAAGAAAGCCACAATGACACCTCAGGACAGGAGGAAGAAAGCCACAAGGACACCTTAGGACAGGAGGAAGAAAGCCACACGGACACCTCAGGACAGGAGGAAGAAAGCCACAAGGACACCTTAGGACAGGAGGAAGAAAGCCACAAGGACACCTTAGGACAGGAGGAAAAAAATCAAAAGGATTCTCCAGGATTGAAGAGGTCAAAGGTAAAGGATAGGTCACTTCTATGTTCAAATAAGAAATGCAAACGCAAGGTATCTGCATTTGTACATATGGTCATTATTTTTGCACACGTCAAAGCTTGTCAAGTCATGCATGCAACATAACAGATATGTACATGTACATGTAATCTATGATAGATCGTGGTTATTTTTGGATGAATCAGAACCATATCTATCTTTTAAATATTTCTTCTCATGAATCAATGACATGGTATATTAGTAGTGTAGGTTTTCAACTTTCAAGTTGATAGCTGTAAATATCTCCAACCACATTTTCATTACAGTTTGTGTCAATTTAGTGCAACCCGAATCAGTAAGCATGGACATTGTCGGAGACAAAAACAAAACCAATATATTATAGGAATTGGGTTTCTCGTATCAAACCAATTTAAGATAGGCCTGGTTGTGTTAAACATATCAAAAAATATCCAATACTATTGTTTGTCGAGGGAATATTTTCTTAAGATAGGTAGCTATCTCTCAATGAATTCATGTTCAATATCAGACAAATTCAAAGCTTTGTCCAATTTTCATAAATTTGCTGTCTAAAAAGTGCAAGAAAGAGATGAAAGTTTTTTTTAAAGGGCATGAAATAAAATATGAGAAAGTGTTGTTGGATGGTTTCAATGAAAATTTACATTTTACATGTTTATACCTAGGTTATTGTGTATTTTATTCTTCACAGACACGGACCACCAAGCTTGCAGGAATTGAGCCCAAGTACATATGGATGCCCCTTTTAATACCGGTACTGTTTTGCATATTTATACCAGGAGCTAATGGACAAGGAGGTATGAACTGTGTTTAAAATTATTTTTAAATAGTTAAAATAACAAGATTCAAGCACAAAGTTTGGAATAGAAGAAATGTATATACATGTAATGTTCAAGTACCCGGTTGTTTTATGCACAAAGACAAACGTGGCTGAGATCATACATGTACATGTACATACAAATGTCTGTCTTTTTAAGGGAAAGGGTCTTGGCAGAAGAAAAGATAGAGGTGGGATCTGATAACCAAACAGAGATATAATTTTAATGAATTACAATATGTCTGCTTTGTAGTCGTTGTTTTTATGTCAGAGAGATCCAAAGAAATCCAATCAATCTTAAACAGAATTTAGGCAGAGGCAATATTGGGTTAAGCAGTTACATTTGTCTTGTTAATTTTATTACTATCCTCATTTGTTTTTGTTTATTTCATTTTTCTTGACTTCACATTCTCCAGTTGAAGTTGAATCGAAGCCCTTTAGGCATGTTTCTATAGCGACCGATGAGACTAAATTTGCCACTGACCCAGTTCGTACACCTCATAGCTACATGATCTTCGCAAGTGGTGGAAATTATCCTGGAACCTATGAATGTACTAAAGATTTGGTGGAAAAGAATCAAAGTTGCAGCATTGTCTATGAGGACAACAATCAGACTGAGTGCAAGGGATTGCGGATCTCTGGGAATAAGACTTACACTCACCTTACTGTGGATGAATCAAAACTGGCCCATGACAACACAATGTTCTGCATCCTAGAACAGGTCCCAGGACTATTCCATCTTTACCCTCTAGCGGTATCCAAGAACAAAGATCAAGGTAAGCAGATATTGTTTACTTTTAAAGGAGAATGAAATCCAACAAACAGAATGGAGATCGTCGGCCCTTTAAGAAGATTGTGAAATTACTCCTACACCTATTTGATTACACAGCAAGGAAAACATATCTCTCCAAAGTTAGTGATTTCCTTGCTTTCCGATCTCCCATGAAATTCTGCATGTTGATCGAGTTGTACTCCTTGTGAAGTTGTGAGAATGCAAAAAAATGAATGCAAAAGCTCTCACCTTGCATGGGGGGGGGGGGTGTACATCCCAAACCCTGATGCTAAATCCCAGATATGCCACTGATATTTGTATTTCAGAGGTCGAAATCAAGAGGATAATGGGTTCGGCATATATTCTTTTTCCTCAGAAAAGTTTACCAGTTCTTATATTTTAAAGTCCAAACGAAAAGCGTATTCGTGTTGTATACATACATGTAAATTCATGACAGCAAACCTTGAAAGGCATACTGAACACAGTCCATCCTTTTTTTTAAATAGTTCAGTTTCTTCTTCCGCATCAGATTTAGATGAGCTTGATGGATTATGAAAAGATATTAAATAAATGATGTCTTGAGAGCGATTTGTTGTAACTGGTGCATATATTTTTCATGTAATTTGTACCGCTTGTATTTTGTAGATCCTGACACTACGGACTGGAAGCTTGCATTCGAAATCGTTGTAACACTTCTGGTAATACCTCTGGTCATACTTATGGTCATCGCCATATTTCTGGTCATTGCCATCAAGAAAAAATTTGCATGTATGCCACTTATCCGTGCATGGTGGGAGAAGTAAGTTTAAGCAGCCACATGCTGCATCTTTGGTCCTTGTCTCAGGATAGTATCTTGATTTTTTGTTGTTGTTGTTTCTTTGACTTTTGTTTGATTTTTTTTCCTACAAGATAACTACATTTCAATATCTACATTTCATATAAAAAAGTACACACATTGAAAATATCCTCAACAAAATTAATTTCATGATATAGTCAAACCTGCTTTAGTGACCACCTGTCTACAAAGACCACCTGTTTTAAAGAACACATTTTGGTTTCCCTTGGAAATGGTTTTTCATTGAAACGTTTACTAAAGTACAAAGACCACTTGTTGTGCTTCCCTTGGGCGGTCGCTATAGACAGGTTTGACTGTATCTGCATAATATCTTATGAAATTATTGGTGAATATCTATTTAATCAGATGGCACTTAAATTATTGGCAATATTGTACGCTTAATCGAACACCGGCTAATTTAGAAAAACTCGCAAAAATTTGTTGGCACAAAACTTAAATTATTGGCAATATTGTACGCTTAATCGAACACCGGCTAATTTAGAAAAACTCACAAAAATTTGTTGGCACAAAACAATTGTCAGTCTTGTATTGGATCATTATTATCATCAAAGAGGAAAGCAAGCAGTTATTACATGTGTTCATCAATAATGATTTGAACAATCATGTGATCTTTAATCCCTGTACCTAGTTATACGAGGGCGTTACAAGGAGTAACGCGCTAACATGACTAGAGGGTAGCGTAAGTTTACCGTGTGGATGCTCTCACTTAGCACTCGGAGTATCTGTGACCTTTCACGAGGGTTGTTTGTTTACAATCAAAAATGAAACTTAGATGTCGCGTGGTTTAGATGCAGAAGGTAGATTGAAGTTGACTAGTGCAGGCGCCACCACTTCCACTTTTTTTTTTCTTTTTAAGAAAAAAAGATTTCACGTAAATGTTCAGTTTACTCATTCAGAAATGCCTCATATTGTACCTTAGAGCATCTTAAGGTTCAACATTTTCTCGGACCCCACACCTTAAAGGCTTTGCAATTTCGTACATTTCATTCCCCCCCCCCCCCCCCAGTTGGAGGTCGGTTTAACTTAATCGTGGCAAGTTGGTCCAAGTAAGATGGTATGGACAACTAATGGTGTAAGTCTAATATTTATGGGATATTTACTGCTGCAGGGATGAACTAACGCCGACTAGGAAGCCACTGTCTGAACATGGCTATTGGCAGTATTAAGCGAGTTCGTAATTAGGATTTGCACGTGGACAGATAAAGGTCATTCGTTCCCAAATTGTAAAACCATCAGGACGAATACTGGTATTGTGCTCATGAAAGTTATGTAATCAGTATTCATTTATGCACCGACAGTACATTTATCTGATACACAGGTGGAAGTATTCTTCCCAAGAGGCAAACAAAAGGTATTCATGAAGCACCTCCATCACTTCAGCAGTGATTATTCTAAAATGCACAAGTGGGACGTATCCATCGTGTAATAGATCTGTGGATATTTTGGGGACATGTGTTCCGATGCTATTTACGAACTGGCTTTTTGATGCCCGATATGCATTTTGCTCCAATCCAAGACATTTTTGTGCAAACAGATTTTCGCAAGTTTTTTTTAAATTAGCCAGTACTCACTCAAAACATTTTGTCAATAGTTTGAGTGCCATCTAATTGAAAAGAACCTCACCCATAATTTCAAATAATAAAATCATGCAGATATCATGAAATTATCATTTTGGGGGATGTAGTAACAAGAACTTTGAAATGCTAAGGGTGACCAAAAAAAATTGTTTTTGTATCCTATTTTTCTTCAAATAGTTTTGAATTTGTGTCTTTTATTTGCATAAATAGACTTCTTTATTGATATCAAAATCAACAACATTTTATATACCTTTACAAATACTTATACAAGAGAAGACATTTGAATTAATTAAAGTGGTGAATGTTAGTGAATTACATTTTGCTATTGTTTATTATGATTTTCCTCAAGTTGTGCTGTTTTATGGTGTCATAGGTGATAATTGAGAGCACAAAATACAGCTGATTGAGAAAGTATCAGTTTTCCATTCTTTTTGTGCTTAAATCCCCCACCCTTAC
The DNA here is from genome assembly GCA_035222895.1 of Strongylocentrotus droebachiensis. Taxonomy (NCBI): domain Eukaryota; kingdom Metazoa; phylum Echinodermata; class Echinoidea; order Camarodonta; family Strongylocentrotidae; genus Strongylocentrotus; species Strongylocentrotus droebachiensis. The sequence goes on from JAVYIG010011435.1 coordinate 41,835, forward strand.
TCCACATTTTTGTGGGATTCACTTTACTGTTTATGTTTAACCCTTTCGTATGCAGAATATCAATGAAACGAGTACCCACAAAAGACCCTGATCAAGACCAGAACACTACAGTCCTTCATGATCTTGAGTAAGAATTTTTTTTCTCTTTTAAGCTGCATGTACATAGTAAAAGTCCAAAAAATAGATTTTCTTTGTTTTCCTTTATATGTATATAAGTGTAGAACATTGAAGTTAGTTTTAAAGAAGAAAATGACAACATAGTTAGATGCTGCTTGTAAGTGTCGGCTTGCATGGTGATGTAGATATACAGTAGGTTTGCGGTTGCACCATGGTGCAACCGCAAACCTACTGTATGACAACATAGTTGTTTATTATTCAAATATACATATATATGTCGTTATATAATGTACATGTAGAATTCAGATGTGTATTTGTTGTTGTTCATGTTTGTTTGTTTGTTTGATTTTTTTTTTTTTGGGGGGGGGGGGGGGGTTGTGATCAAAATATGGAATCATTTTAACCCACCTAACTTTTAAAATCAAAAGTCAAAGCATTTCTCAAGTGGCAAGTAAAATGAAGTTACATTCTAAAGTTTTTACCAACAAATCAGAATGAAACTGACAGGGCAAAAATGTGCTCAGGATCAGGTCTAACAGCGATTCCATTAAAAATAAACTGAACATGAAAGTACTCACCTTTTTAATGAAAGGGGGGGGGGAGCGGGGAGTTATGGTGTGAAGTGGGATGAGAGAGTGGCTTTACATACATTTGCAGTATACTATGATCCAATGAGCATGTTATCATAATCTTAACTGGGGGATCAAATGTGTATGGCAGATTTGGGGGGGGGGGGGGATAGAAAAAACATACCGGTAACCTTTTTAGGGGTAAAAATATAAATGCTCTAAATTAGAATTAATGGTATGGTATCCAAAGGTAGACTGTTGGTCTATGCAAGATCTCATTGTTTTATTATTATTTTCTATTCTCTACAGCAGGACGATTGATTCTGTTGCCTAAAACTGAACGAGGAACGAGGTTCGAGATGAAGGAGCCACAGAGTTTCCTTTTGAAAGTTCAAGGACTTTTTTTTTTGGGGGGGGGGGGGGGGGTGGAGGTTCATTTGTTTGTTTTAGGTTTTGTTTAATTTTTTCAGTTTGGTATTGATCATTAGCAAATTTGTAATCTTCCTGTACATCCAAGAGATAGAATAGCCCCTACCATATATTAAGTTTTATTTCAACTTTCACCCAAAATGAGATGGGCAATAGCGCTAGAGTCGCGCATGTTTATTACTATAGTTTCAGGAGAAGAAAAGGATTAAGAGGAAATTAAAGATAAAATCTGAGATATAAAGTGGTCTCAGATTACCTATTATATCTATTTTTAAAGATAAAATCAAATATTTGGGAGATAACGTCTTGCTGATCAGAATACCACCCCTGGGTGTTATATCCTGCATACAAAATGTATTGTTTTTTGATTGGTTGAGAGCTGTTCACGTGACCAGAAACATTTCAACTTTTTTACAGTTGCTCTGAAAAAGTACTATTTAGGAATATTATTTGGAAGTAGAAGTATTATTTGGAAGTACAAGTACTATTTGGAAGTGCAAGTACTATTTGGAAGTACCATTACTATTTGGAAGTACAAGTACTGTTTGGAAGTAGAAGTACTATTTGGGAGTACTATGTGGGAGTACTATGTGGGAGTTGAAAATTCAGTGAACAGGATTTCAAATGCCTCCAGCGGATGAATGAAAATTGAAGGATGTGAATATGTTTGAAACATTGTTCGTTAAACGTTTGAGACACTGTAAAATATGTTAATCATTGACTTCAGAACTTGTTCGAGATAGAGTAAGATACATTTGGATTCATTGGAAAACCAGTTGGAATTGGAATTGGAAACCTCAAGGCAGGAGCAATCACCTCTTGCCAATAGTTTTAACCAGAACCTCTCAAGACAGTGTATATTTGTATACTACACTTAGAACATGTCTTTGATAATACATGTAGTTTACCATGTTAATAACCCTTCTGTATAAGTATGAATGATCTTCAGTCAAACCTACTTTAACACATATTGTGTTTCTTCTAAAACATGTCTTTATGTAAACATGTCAAGACCATGTGCCTAGCTAGAGAGACCACTTTTTGTATCTCCTTTTACTGGTCTTTCTATACAGATTTAAATGTACATACTGCTCCTAGTTTTAAAGGGTTTGTGATTGTTATATGTTTCAGATTGTAGTTTTACACTGTAGTACATTTTGTAAATAGAGCACACATTTACATGTATGGTGATGAGACCATAGTTTGTGCCTGAACTTTAATTCGGGGACAGTTCCATATTTTTGAAAATCTGTAAGATTTTGAAAATCACAGTTTTACAACAACATTCCCTAAAGGAGCCCATGTGATCAGATGTGAATTTGTAGTTTATTTAGAGAGGATATCTCAATGTGTTCAGGTTGTAAACAGAATCTTTTTACTTGGTGGATAATATAAAGGTTTCAATGTATATACTGCTCCTAGCTTTAAAGGGTAATTGTTATGGTTATATGTTTCAGAGTGTAGATTTACACTGTATAGGTACCTTTTGTAAATACACTGTACAACACACATGCATTTACATGTATGGTGGTGTGACCATAGTTTGTGCGTGACCTTTAATTAACGGACAGTTCCATGTCTAAAAAAAATCTGTTAGATATTGAAAAATCTAATACATGCATGTATAACCAATGGAAAAAGGAACATAAAATGACCTACAGATCAAAGTTCTTTAGAATAGGGGGTGAAATTATGAAAATATTGACAAAAGATTAGCAAATTTTGCAGTCTTTTGCATCTGTTCCGATAAAAATATGAACCTGCTGACAATGATATAGAAATCTTCATTTTGAAAGTAAAAAAAGTGATAGCAGCTGATTGAATGATATTTTGACTTTCAATTCATGCAATTACCTTTGATGGATCGCTTTTTTTGATAAATGACTTGTACAATCTTGTACGCGAATAAAGGACTCATTGTTTTCTTTTGTTCAGTTATTTGTATAGCACATTCCGATCAGACTCGGACTAGTTCCACCCATTTGTAGTCTACAATTTGGATGTTCGTTTGGTACTAATTGATTTACCGGTAAATACATTTGCATAAAATATGAGAAATACTGAGTCAAATATAACATTCCTATTTTTTTTTTTTTTTGATGTCCACAAACTTTGGTCACACCATCAAACATATTTAAGTTGAATTCACTCATACATGTTCATGTTTCTTACATACATTCCTATTTTTGGCTTGATTTCAATGTATGTACATTAAGTAGAACCTTTTTTGTTTGTATATAATCTGACAATGTAATATCCATAGATTTGAGCAGTGTCTCTTAAAGAGAAGGTTGAGTTCTGGCAAAAGGTGAAAAATAATTTGTGAACGTTATCATTGTATTATGCAAGTGTGGAAGAAAAAAATGTTCCCTGAAAAGCTTGGCTCTTCAAACGCCTTAATATTCTAAATATGACAAGTAACAGCTTAAAAATGAGGCCTGATTTTTATGCCACATATTTGTGTAGTCCCATGTACTTATTTCTGTGTGCAGTGCTTGTTACTCTACCAAGACTGGGCCAAATTTCTTTTCATTTTGATGACTCCAGAACCTATAATTGCAGTACACACCAATACTTATATGCAACATGATCAACTCTTTCTGATATTCCACACCGTTTCTTTCACAGTGCAATAGACCAGTTCACGGTTAGCACGTTACTGCAATGACCCCGAATATCCACAGATCTTCAAAACATGAAGAGGCCCCACTTTGTACATTTTGAAATAATTACTCCTACAACGATGGAGGTGCTTTATAAATAGCCTTTGTTTCCCCCTTTTCAAAGAATACTTCCACCTTTGTATCAAGGAGTGCACTGAATGTTCATGAATGAATAATGTTACATAACTTTCATGAGCACATATCCATTATTTCGTCTCCGTGTATTTCTAAATTTGTTCTGCAATGACCTTTATCTGCTCATGCTCAGACTGCAACCGTGAACTGGCTTATTGCATGACCAGAACTCAACTTTATCTTTAAAAGGGGACTAAAAATCATAATGTGTATGCTTTGGGTTCCTTGCTGGTATCGCTTCCAGGTTTTGCTGTAAAAAACTTATGTAGCTGTCAATGTAGAAAATTGCCATAGATGTTGAGGTAGATTCCTAATAAAACACTGATTATTAACCTGATGAAGAGGATGAGAAGGGCTATTCCAGTAATCTCATATTTTGCATGATGCCAAAGAGATCCTTCTGTGTTAAGTTTACTGCATGTTGATTCTTTTTACCAGGGGGGTGTTTTATCAAGCCTTAAAATAGACTTTTACAATCGAAATTAGATTTCAAAATCAATTTTAGGTGATGAAACACCCCCTGGCCCTGGTTGAATGTTTGACTACTGTATTTATGTATGGTATAGGTAAAGGCTGCCTAAATTGGTAGATTGCTAGCAATTAAGTCTTCATTTAGTGTAATTGCACTCATGAAGCAGCAAAATGATATAAGGAATCATAATGCAGGTTAGCACACAGATTATTGGGTTCGCATATAGGGGCCTTTGTAATGCCCAGCTGTTTATTTCTTACCTCTATGGCATCACTTATTACTATTCATTTACTTGTTAAACAGAATATCATTTTACCGCAGCAGTAATTTGAAGCGGTCAACTATTTCATATGGCACATGGATGAAAGTTGTGATTATGGGGCAACCAGCACTTTGTTCAGTTCATTTGTATAGCACATTTGTAAAGCACATTCCAATCTGACATCGGATTGGTAGTTTGTTTGAATATTATCTCACATTGGAAGTATCCAAAGATTTGAGCAGTGTCTTTGGAAAGGGGACCCAAAATCATGCTTTGGGTTCATGGCTGGTATCACCCCTGGGTTTTACTGTAAAAAAAAACATATATAGCTGTCAATTTAGAAAATTGCTGTAGATGTTAAAGGTAAAGACCAGTTATGGTCATGCGATTGCATTGTGAAAGAAACGTTGTGGAATCGATCAGAAAAGGTTGATTATCTAGCATCTAGCATCTGCAAGATTCTGGAATCATCAAAATGATAAGACATTTGGCCCATTCTTTGTAAAGTTACAATCACTATACACAAAAAGATGTATATGGGACTACCCTATATCTCTCACAGACCATGAGAGAAACAAATTTACCAAATATATGAATTAGTAGGCGGTTTCCCGGCAATTTTTTTATCATCATGTATTAGTCAAAACATATTCTTTCACATGATTGGTAATGAGAGCTTCCATTTCATTTTTTGAAATTGGGGCGTTTCCAATACTGGTCTTTACCTTTAAGGTAGATGTGTCATATAACACTGTTCTGTCGTATGTTTGATATTGATTGCTTGGACTTAAATAAAGCAGAATTACTTCTTTAACTGTATATACTTGAGTCTGCATCCTTATTTTCTGGATTTACTTCAGTAGTTTATTTAGAGAGTGTATCTTAATGTTTAAGGTTGTAAACGGGATCTCTATTAATTTGGTGGATTATATAAAGGCATTTGTTACCCCCATTTACTTCAACTTCACAGGTGGGGGATGTTTCATCAAGTAATATCATCAGGGGCGGCGATTTCTTTTCATGACTGGGGGAGGGGGACGAAATGCGAGGGATTACCTACAATATTTACTTGTACATTTTGAAGGATATTATGCGAGGGAGCGTCGCGACCGAGCTTGAAGATTTTTGCATTTTTATTAGTCTGAACGCTGCACTCTTGGGCCTTCCAGAGCCTAAAAGTTTGTTGCCGTCTTTAGTCAGTATTTGCTATGCATTGTGTTTTTGCACTTTTTCAAATTTTCTGGGGGGTATTGAAGGGGGACGCGTCCCACCCCCGGGATCGCCGCCCCTGAATATCATCACATGTGCCTGCATGATAATTATGTGCCTCACAAACAAAAACAGAAACGAAGAACAACTTCTAATTAAACAAAGTCCTATATTTTTGTATTTTTCTATTTTTCTATAATGCACCAAACAAACGAAATGTAGAGACGGCAATTTCTTTTCATAACCGGGGGGGGGGGGGGGAGGGGGGGAGGGGGACGAAATGCGAGGGACGGGGAAGCAGTGGCCTAATTAATGAGCAAAAACTTTTAGGGGCCGGGGCAGAAAAAAATCCGCATCACCACCACTCTTACATGTTACATTCGCGAAATATTTTTCAAAGTGGGGGGGGGGGAGCTAAAGTATTTATGATCGGGTAGAGCAAAGCGAGCGAATCAAGTGGAGCGTAAATTAACGTGGGGTCCAGGGGCAAAGCCTCGGCGGGGGTCAATGGGCGGAGAACCATGAAGCTCAGGGGATTTAGGCATTTAATTACGGTCAGATGAGCATTCAGAGGCCCGCCTTAAGGCTCCTGGTGCGGTCCAGGTGGCAGAGCCCCCGGAAGCGCAGGAGTTTTAGGCATTTAATTACGGTCAGATGAGCAACCAGGGGCCCGCCTTAGGGTCATTCAGTGGCGGATCCAGGGGGGGGGGGCGGGGGGCAAAAAAAACAGAAGGAAAGTGTTCCTCCCCGCCCCCCAAGCCACTGAACGAAATATCTGACGACGTAATTTTTTCAATTTCCGGGGCCAAAAAAAAAAAAGAGAAGAAAGGTAAAGAAAAAAAAAGAGAAAGAAGAAAGGTAGGGGAGATCAGTTGCGATTTTTCCGCCAACAAAGTGTAGATCAGGGGTGGCGGGGCACTGTGGTTTGCACATCATACTGAAATGACATCATTTTCCGAGATTTTTCCTCAGTTTTTAGTAAATTATACTTTTTTATGCGTTTGTTGTAAAATGACAAATTCCTAAATTTACAGCCAGGCAAGAAATATTCCTCTTGAGATGCCTACATGTCAGGTGCAAGCGGAACCCCCCCCCCCCCTCCCCTCCCCCCACTTTTTTTTGAAAAAGTATATTAAAGAGAAATAGAAAGAAAGAGAGCAGGGAAGAAAAAATAGTTAACTGCTAGTGTCACAACAAAAAAAAGTATCAAAAAATGCTCATCTGACCGTAATTGAACGCCTAAAACCCCTAGCATCCGCGGGCTCTGCCCCTGAACCCAACCAAGGGCCCTAAGGCGGGCCTTTTGATACTCATCTGACCGTAATTTAGTGCCTAAAACCCTTGAGCTTCTGGGGGCTCCGCCGCTGGACATCACGCCAATCAGTGTCCTGCCAATTTCACAAATAAAGTATAAAAATATGTTCATCTGACCGTAATCAAATGCCTAAAACCCCTGAGATTCCGGGGTTTCCGCACCATTGACCCCACCAGGGGCCCTATAGGCGGCCGGGCCCCTGCTTATCTGACTGTTATTTAATGCCTTAAACCCATGAGTTTCCGGGGGCGGACAAGGTATCAAAATATGTTCATCTGACCACAGGTGCGTAGCTATAGGGGGCGGTTGGGGCATCCCCCCCCCCCAAAAAAAAAAAAAAAAACGACCAAAAAAAGAGAGGAGACAAAAGGAAGAGGACAAAGGAAGAAAAAGGAGCAGACAAATAACATTTTTGAAATTCAGACAATGATTAAGAGTCGAGAATGGTACAACGAATCGTCTTGTCTCTCTAATAATGTAATGAAACGGCGGCTTTCGCGCGGGAGGGGGGGGGGGGAACTGAATTCAGACAATGATTAAGAGTCGAGAATGGTACAACAAATCGTCTTGTTTCTCTAATAATTAAATTAAATATTAAAGCTTCCGCGCTCCACGCAGGAGGTGGGGGAACTGAATTTAGACAAGGATAAGGAGTCGAGAACGGTACAACGATCGAATCGTCTTCTTTCTTTAATAATTTTAATGAAACGTCAAAGCTTTCGCGCGGGAGGGGGGGGGGAACTGAAGTCAGACAATGATTAAGAGTCGAGAATGGTACAACAAATCGTCTTGTTTCTCTAATAAAATTAAATGTTAAAGCTTCCGCGCTTCACGCAGGAGGTGGGGGAACTGAATTTAGACAAGGATTAAGAGTCGAGAACGGTACAACGAATCGTCTTCTTTCTCTAATAATTTAATGAAACGTCAAAGCTTCCGCGCTTCGCGCAGGAGTGGGGGAGGACTGAATTGAGACAATGATTAAGAGTCGAGAACGGTACAGCGAATCGTCTTCTTTCTTTAATAATTTTAATGAAACGTCAAAGCTTTCGCGCGGGAGGGGGGGGGGGGGCGGGGGGAACTGAATTCAGACAATGATTAAGAGTCGAGAATGGTACAACAAATCGTCTTGTTTCTCTAATAATTAAATTAAAAGTTAAAGCTTCCGCGCTTCACGCAGGAGGTGGGGGAACTGAATTTAGACAAGGATTAAGAGTCGAGAACGGTACAACGAATCGTCTTCTTTCTCTAATAATTTAATGAAACGTCAAAGCTTCCGCGCTTCGCGCAGGAGTGGGGGAGGACTGAATTGAGACAAGGATTAAGAGTCGAGAACGGTACAGCGAATCGTCTTCTTTCTTTAATAATTTTAATGAAACGTCAAAGCTTGCGCGCGGGAGGGGGGGGGGGAACTGAATTCAGACAATGATTAAGAGTCGAGAATGGTATCAAATCGTCTTGTTTCTCTAATAATTAAATTAAATGTTAAAGCTTCCGCGCTCCACGCAGGAGGTGGGGGAACTGAATTTAGACAAGGATTAAGAGTCGAGAACGGTACAACGAATCGTCTTCTTTCTCTAATAATTTAATGAAATGTCAAAGCTTCCGCACTTCGCGCAGGAGGGGGAAAACTGAATTCAGACGAGGATTAAGAGTCGAGAACAGTACAACGAATCGACTTTTTTCTATAATAATAAAATGAAATATGAGAACTTCCGCGCCTCGCTTAGGAGGTGGGGGAACTGAATTTAGACAAGGATTAAGAGTCGAGAACGGTACAACGAATCGTCTTCTTTCTCTAACGATTTAATGAAACGTAAAAGCTTCCGCGCTTCGCGCGGGAGCGGAAAAACTGTATTCAGACGAGGATTATTTTCGAGAACGGTACAACCAATCGTCTTCTTTCTCTAATAATTTGATGAAACGGAGGAGGGAGGGGGACATCACCCCTCCCTGCACCCCCTCGTCAATGCTGGTCACCATTTCGTACCAATATTTGGCTCGTATAATTTCAAATTCGGCTCCCCCCCCCCCCTAAGAAATCCTGGATCCGCGCCTGGGGTCCTTGGTGGGGTCCAGGGGGCAGAGCCCCCGGAAGCTCAGGGAAAAATCATGCCATTTCAGCAACATTTGTAATCACTGGTATCGAATTATGGATATACCACGTTTTAATCTTATTTGGGCCATGCCCCCCGCCCCCCGTCAGTATACGCCAGTGCGAGCAGGGGCGTCGCTAGACCTTTTCAGTGGGGGTTGTAGAGGTCAACGATTACCGACAAAACTAGCCACCAATTACCAACAAAATTAAATGTCCAAATATCTACAAATTTAACTCTATAAACCCGGGGCCGAAGGCTAAATTGTTTTGGACTATCTATAACAGGGGCGGCCGAGCGACTTCCAAAGTGGGGGGGGGGGGCACCAAGAAAAAAGGGCACTTTCTGGAAAAAAAGGGCACCTACATAGGTAAATCTCAAAGCGAAAATATACAACTTTTTTAGACATTGGTATATACCCCTACATTGTGATTACATTATCAGGGATGATTTCAATATTTGTTTCACTTTATACACCATACAAGATATTGCTTAAGCATCATACTTTGCAGCTGGGTGTGATGGTTTGAAAAATTATTTGCGAGCGAAGCGAGCGAGGAAAAAGTTTAAGATTTGTTAGGTGGCAGTGCGAAAAATTACAACTTATAAAGAGGAAAAAACCTAATCCTGATGGGGTTATAAGCAAAGAAAAGACCTTTGATAAGTAACATATTGAAATATATCATCTATAAATGCGTGCGAGTGTAGCGAGCGAGCTTTGGGGGGAATTGCTCTTAGTCGCTTGAAATTAGGGGCGCATTTTATGATGAGAGGAAAAGGGAACACTTATAAAAAAAGAAAAGGAGCATGTGTCAAAGTACAAAGAGTAATTATCAGAGGTGAAAATGGGGCATTTTTTACAACTTCAAAAAAAGGCACTTACCATGAGTTGAAAAAAGTCAGTCATGAGAATAGAAATGGGCACTTGTCGACGGAAAAGGGGCCCCATCAGATTTTGATAGGGGCATTTATAAGAGGTGAAAAGGGGGTAGGTCCCTTATTAGAAAGGAAAAGGGGCACGTATCATTGTTAAAAGGGAAATTATCAGAGGTGAAAAGAGGCACTTATCGCACCTGAAAATGGGCAACGACCATATATGAAAAGGGGCACTTATGTGAATGAAAAAGGGGCACTTATAATAAAGGAAAATGTGCATTTGTTGAAAGAAAATGGGCACTGATCAGATTTTAAAGGGGCATTTATCGGAGGTGAAGCGGGCACTTATCTGAAGTAAAAAGGAGTAACTTCTCGTACCTGAAAAGGGTCATTTACCGAAGATGAAAAAGGCACTTATGAGAAGGGGAAGGGGCTCTTTTAGTAATGGGGGCACTTTTCATTAGGAAACAGGGCACTTATTAGAAAGGTAAAGGGGCACATGTGAAAATATATGGTGCGCTTATCCGAGTTAAAATGGGGGTAGTCATTAAAGAGGAAGGGGCACTTCTTACAAAGGAAAAGAGGCACTTGTCAAAGTAAAAAAGGCACCTCTCAGATTTGAAAAGGGCAATTATCAAAGGTGAAGGGGGCATTTATCGAAAGTGAAAAAGGGCACCTCTCGTACCTGAAAAGGGATTAAGAAGGGCATTAAATTTTAGAATGGAAAATGGACACTTTTTGCAAAGGAAAATGGGAACTTGTCGAAGGAAAAGGGGCACGTGTGGAAATAAAGGGGCACTTATAAGAGGTGAAAAGGGAAAGGGGCACTTTTACAAATTAATAGGGGCACTTGTCAAAGTAAAAAGGGCACTATTCCTATGTAAAAAGGGGCACTTCCTACAAAGTTAAAGGGGCACTTTTCCTATGTAAAAAGGGGCACATTTCGGGTGCTTGAAAAAGTGGGGGGGGGGGCACTGTGCGAGAGTCTTAATGCATGGCTGATTGTCAACGAAACGGAGTTAAGTATTTTGTCAAATCTGCTTTTTGCTACGGCAGGCACCCAGTGAAAACGAATTCGTTTGTTAAAATTATGAAAATGTAAGGGCTACTTTAAACAAACAGAACTTTGTTATTCCTGGCTCATTTTTCTTGATTGAGGTATCATATGAAAGAACAGAAAATGGACTTTCTAGAAATATGAATTTTTCTTTGAAATTCAGATACCGCCCGCCAAATTACTTTTTTGGTTTCCTTCCTTCAAATTGCTTTTAATCACTCACGCGTGAAATATGCATCACGTGAGTAGCATCAACTGAAAGAGGAGACTCTAAGCTTTTCAAATATGTATCTTTCATTAATTATGGTTGTGATTAAGTTATGATAGAACATCGATACTTCTCGGTTTCGTTTTTTCTGGGACGCACTGTATAGTATACCTGATTAACATTTCAGATTTCCTACACTGTCTAGTGCCTGGCCGTGCGTGTCCATATTTGAACACTAAGTTGCACCTGAAATTGCAACATGTGCATTATAAGCTCCAAACGCTTTCTTTCCTACAAATACACCAAAAGAAAATCCCAAATGCTTGAATGCATACTATTTCACCAGATGTAATTAAACAATATGAATGATATTAATGATACACTTACATGTACATGCAAATGCATGATCATTTTTGCGCTTCTTGCTGCCAGCAAGATCGTTTCCTTCTGCATTTAATTGTGTTGCTGTTATGAGTTTATGTTCATATTTTTGTTATCAGGAATAAATAAATGAATATATAAATACATTTGTACAATACGATTTGTACGATAGTTGTACAATGATGATAGAAGAACCAATGAAAATCGCTAATTCTTTTCCCCCTTTTATTTTCTTCCTCTTTGTTTTCTGTCCCTTTCTCTCCTCTTTCCCTTTCACTTCCCTTCCTTCTCTCTCTCTCTCTCTCTCTCTCTCTCTCTCTCTTTGCTGAGGGGGGGGGGGGGAGGGAGGGGTACAAATCGGGAAAAATTGCAACTGATCTCCCTTATCTTTCTTCTTCCTCCCCCCCCCCCCTTTCCCTCCCCTTAGTTCTCTCACTCTCTCTCATTTAAGTTTGGTGAGGGAGGTAGGGGCCTTTTGAAATGAACAATTTTTGTTATTAATACAGGTAACAATATTTCTAGATCATTTGTTAAAGAAAAACCGAAATGGAATCATCCACATTGTATTTATGAATTTTATTTTCAACCAATTGATAGTTCCAAGATTCTAAAACATTTAACTAACTTAGCTTCAAATAGCAATTTAGATGTCTTGGAATTTGACAGTAAATTACTCAAATTAGCTGCACCGTATATTGCTCAATCCCTATTATGTGTCATCGTTAATGCAAGTCAGGATACGGGAATAGTACCTGATGATTGGAAGATTGCACGTACCACACCGATTTTCAAAGGAAATGGCTCAAGAAATGAAGAAGAAAAAAATTATCGACCAATTTCGGTTGCTATAGTCATATTCCCAAAATTATAGTAAAGGAAGTACAATTACAGTTATTTTCCTACCTTCAAAAACATGATAATTATGATTAATGTCGATCAATACGCCTTTCTTTAAAACCATTCAACTGTAACATGCTTACATCATGTCAAAGACGACTTCTATACGAAGCCTTAAATACGAAGGAAATGGTCGGTGCATGCATTTTAGACGTCTCTAAATGTTTTGATTGTGTTGATCACGAGCTTCTTCTATATTCAAACTTGAAAAATATGGAATAACTGAAAACAGGCTCATAATTATGGTTAAAAAACTACTTAAGTAATAGAAAGCAAGTGGTATACTCCAAAGGAAAATTATCTGATACAAGAGAGCTTTCTATCGGAGTACAATAGGGCAGTGTCCTGGCCCCCATTTTGTATATTCATAAATGATATATCTGAATGTATAACTGAAGGCGTCTGCAACATATTTGCTGATGATGTTGTAGTCATTGTTGCAGATAGTAAGCTAGATGATGTTACAAAGAAATTACAAAAAGATATTAATGCTCTAAATAATTGGTATATAACAAAATCGATTACGCATTAACACAAGTAAAACCAAAACAATGCTAATAAAATTAAGATCCTCTGATATATTAAATATATTCATAAAAGATGAACTGATCGAACAGGTAAAACCTATAAGATATTTAGGTATATAGTGATTGATGAAAATTTGAAATGGAATGTATACTTAAGAGACTTATGTAAATCTATTGCTAATAAAATCTATTCTCTATAGGAAAGCTGAGTAAATTCGTAATCCCAGAACTATTGAACACCCTTTATAAGTGTGTAATCCAACCCTATATAGACTATGCAATATCTGTATGGGGAAATTGCCCAGCCAGCTACAAGCTGCCCCTTCAGAGATTGCAGAAAAGAGCTGCTAGATATATAACTGGTATCTCTGACTATGAACTTGCAAGCAGCAACACGTTGATAAAAAAAACTGTCCTGGCAAACTATTGATCAGCGCCGTGATTATTTTCTGGCTATGCTTATGTTTAAATGTATTAATTGCATTATTGCTCCACCTCGTTTATCAAACGAAATAGAAACGTATTTCGACCGCCATATGGCATAAATACAAGAAATGCAAACTATCTTAATGTAGTATTGCCAAAACCCAACGTAACCTTATAATATTCAAACAATCTTTTAAGTATGCTGGAGCGGTTAATTGGAATAAGCTTCCCAATGATATCCAAAATGCCAATTCAGTAGACAGTTTTAAATACCAATATAAAAAGTGTTCCTTTAATCGATACAATTTGTTCACTGCCATTTTCTCCTCACTGCTACAACATCATTGTGCAATAACTGAAATGATTACTAATACTAACCCAATTACCTAGAAATGTCATATACCTACATTAAGTCCTAAACTTGATATTTATCTTTTATAATTATGCAATACAATCCATATTCACAATTCATTGGGCTTAAAGAGAAGGTTGAGTTCTGGGAAGAGGTGACAAATAATTTGTGAGCGTTATCATTATGCAAGTGTGGAAGAACATCAGATAAGACATGTTCCCTGAAAAGCATGGCTCTTCAAATGCCTTTATATTCTAAATATGTCATATAACATCGTAAAACTCGGGGGTAGGATTTTTACGCCACGTGTTCGTGTAGTCCCATATACATCTTTCTGTGTACAGTGTTTGTAACTTTACCAAGACTTGGCCAAATTTCTTATAATTTTGATGATTCCAGAACCTTGCAATACACACAAATTCTTATATGCTAGATGATCAACCTTTTCTGGTCGATTCCACACCGTTTCTTTCACAATGCAATCGCATGACCAGAACTCAACTTCATCTTTAATCTCGACATGAAATGTTTATTAACTTCATTGTTATATAATTATAATTCTAATGTAAAATGTCATAATGTTAATGTCATATTGCATTATTTTATCTTTTTTTTTTTTCTCCTCTTTTCGATTTTCCCTAATCTTATTTTTCCTATTTGTGTTGTTTTCGTTTTTTACCATTGGTATAAAACTGCTATTTTGTTTGTAAATACTCTTATTGTCAGTTTTTGAATTTGTATTTTTCATCCGTCCTTATGCAGGACCATTATGTAAAACAGCCTGCGAGCTGATCAATGTTATCCTGTTAAAAGATGTTTTAATAAATAAATTAATAAATAAGATGTAATCAAACAATAATTCTAATGATACACTTACATGCAAATGCATGATCATTTTTTGCGTTTCTTTCCGCCTGCAAAATAGTTTTTTTTCTGCATTTTTTTGTGTTGCTGTTATAAGTTTATATTCATATTGTTGTTATCAAACAGGAATAAATAAATAAATATATAAATACATAATTATGTACAATGATAGTTGTACCATAATGATAAAAGAAGCAATAAAAATCCCAACTGATCTTACCTTCTTTTCCCCCTTTTCTTTTCTTCTTCCTCTTTATTTTCTTTCCCTAATTTCTCTCCTCTTTCCCTTCCCCTTCACTCCCACCCCCTCTCTCTCTTTTTGCTGGAAGGGGGAGGGGGGAGGCAAAGGTCTTTCGCCCCCCCCCCCCAATCCACACCTTGTTGGCGAAAAGAATCGCAACTGATCTCCCCTACCTTTTTCCTACTCCTTTTTTGGGGGGCTGGGGGAGGGGGGGGGGCTTATTCAAACGTTGTATCATCCGCTCAATCTGACTTGCGTGCATATATTATAAACAATAAGCATTTTTGCATGAGAAAGTAAACTTTTCATAAAACTGCGTTTCTTTCCAGCATTGGGGTGCCCGGGAGTCACTTGGGTAACCTTTCAAGAAGTATAATAAACAAAAATAATATGCACTTTCTCTGTACTTTTGTCTGAAAAAAACATGTGCATCCAGCACGTACAATGTCGTCTCTTGTTGCGTTGGAGAAGAGCAAAATAGCGAGTTTCAATCGCAATTCGGCCGCTCTCGCAAGTCCTCACTCTTTCCATTGTGGTCAGGCGGCTTTGTGGTGAGCGGCTAATGAATATACTAATCCGTCAGTTATTACCTTCAGAAAGGCCTTAAAACACTTTTTTTGCATTTTGTATAGTTGTAATATTTTATGTATTTATGTAATTTTCATTTTCATTCACTGTAAGTGTAAGCGCTTTGGGCCTTATGGGAAAAGCGCGGTATAGTAATAATAATAATAATAATAATAATAACAATAATAATAATAATAAACACCCCCCAGATATGAAAAAAAAAGGAAAAAAGATAAAGAGAGAAAGTAATCGTTCGATGAGTTATGCATGAGGAACTTTTGATATGTAAACAAAACGGCTGCACAATGTTACAATGGTTCAGCGAAATACGTGGTTTCGACGAAAGCTTTTGACCATCCGATAAGACAGAAACGTCATAAGTACGCAGATATATGAAGAGTTTCATTCCAAAAGGAGCTAAATCCATGTTTGTAACTTCGGAGAAAAAAGCCATTGTTTACCAGATTTTGTACAGGCGTCTATGGAAAAGTGATATTAGAAATTGATTTTTTTTCATAATTGCTCCAAAAATTTAAGTAAATAATTTTGTTCAAAGACGGGTACTATAATGAACAATGTTCTGATATCAATAACTCCATTTTCATCAAAAGTGGATTTAGCTCCTTTTGAATTAAGCTCTTCATATATAGATCTACCATAGAGATTATTAAGTATATATCTCTATGAGATCTACACATTGTTTAGTGAATGTGCGGTTAAATAATAATAAAAATATAAAAATATAAAAATACAAAATAAAAAGTAGTCATTCTAGATTGTAAGTCTTCTTTATTGACAATGACAAAAAACATCAAATTTTGTTTTGAAAATAGGAAAATAGATTTCGTTTGCTGCTAAATTGTTGAAAATGCAATTCAAAGTATTTTTTCGAAATATTTACACACAAAAAAGTAAAAGCTCTGGAATGATGCAGTACGGCGCACTGGAAAATACTACTCATAACTACAAGTTCACCGACGGCCAACATCCCATTGAAACGGGTGAAGCTTTTCTTCACACACCTAATCGGAGATGAAGGTAGCCCATCCAATGTGTAAAAAATGCCATTTGATAAGTGTAAGGATCGCATTGTACACATACAACTGCTATACTACCCACACGCAATATAATGCTTTGCGTATTGTATCCGTCAGGCATGATCAGCGCAACGATGGCTGGCTACCAATTAAAATAGGCATGGTGGTCGGATATAATGAGAGTAGATGATGGAGGGAGGGGGGGGGGGGGGTAAAGCGCAGTACTTAGGGGCAAAACAAAGAATTATACTAAGACCTCACCTCATGTATGTTCGAAATTAAAAAGTTATTATCTTCTTTCGAATTGCAATATATCCCCGCACCATAATTATAAGCAAGTCATGCATATGCCTTTTCTCTGGAAAGGGGGCATTAACTCTTTAAATACCAAATCACATCAACTATTCACCATTATGTCACCGTCATGTACATATTTTCTATGGATATCATTTTTCACGATCTCAACTTTTCACCACCCTAGCGTCATGTACATTAACAGGCGCGGATCTACGGGGGGGGGGTGGGGGTTTAGGGGGTTTAAACCCCCCCCCCCTTGGGCGGCCCCCCCCCCCCCCCCAAAAAAAAAAAGGAAAAAAAAAGAAAAAAAGAAAGAAAAAAAGAAAGAAAAAAGAACGCACGCTGGAGAGAAACCTTTCAAGTGCAAATATTGTGAGAAGATATTCAACTCATCTGGTAACTTAACCAAACACATGATAACTCTGGATATATAACTGTGTATTAAACTGTTACTTGATTTAAAAAGACGTTATCATGCACTGCTTTTTATAGTCTCCATTGTGTTAAGGAAAACATCACTTACGGGGTTCAAATAAACACCCCCCAAAAAATTTGTGCCAGGAAAACATCACTTACGGGGTTCAAATAAACACCCCCCAAAAAATCGGCTCGCCGCTTCGCGGCTCGTGGACGATGCTCCGCATCGTCAGTATTTTGGTCAAACCCCCCCCTTAGCAAAAGCTAGATCCGCCCCTGATTAATTGTCTATGGATAAATGGTAATATTTATTCTTTTATTTGTCACCACCCTACGCTACATTTTCACCACCCTACCGTCATGTACAGTACCACTGGAATATTAATTTTTCACCACCCTACGCTAACTTTTCACCACCCTAGCGCCATGTACATTTAGTATCGATAAACTGGAATATTAATTTTTCACCACCCTACGCTAACTTTTCACCACCCTAGCGCCATGTACATTTTAGTATCGATAAACTGGAATATTAATTTTTCACCACCCTACGCTAACTTTTCACCACCCTAGCGCCATGTACATTTAGTATCGATAAACTGGAATATTAATTTTTCACCACCCTACGCTAAATTTTCACCACCCTAGCGCCATGTACATTTAGTATCGATAAACTGGAATATTATTTTTTCACCACCCTACGCTAACTTTTCACCACCCTAGCGCCATGTACAGTGTATATGGAAAAACTGGAATATTCACTCTTCACCATCCTACGCTAACTTTTCACCACCTAGCTACAGCGCCATGTACATTGACTATGGATAAACTGGAATATTAACTCTTCACCACCCTACGCTAACTTTTCACCACCCTAGCGTCATGTACATCGTCTATGGATAAACTGGAATATTATTTTTTCCCCACACTACGCTAACTTTTCACCATCCTAGCCATGTACATTGTCTATGGATAAAGTGGAATATTTTTTCTTCACCACCTTACGTTAACTTTTCGCCACCCAATTACAATACAGTTTATTGAAGTTAAAACGGGTATTATGTCCTATGCAGGGGCGGATCCAGCCGTCGACAAGAGGGGGGGGGGGGGCCAAATCTTGAGAAAAAAATTAGCGCCGACTTGGTGTGTGTGTGTGTGGGGGGGGCAATTCGTGAGAGAATATTTAGCAGCGATTCATCCAGCCGGTGAATACGCAGGGGGGGGGTTGATGGAAAGGAGAACCACTAATTTTTTGCCGGTGTGGGCGAAAAAAAAATTGGGGGGAGGGGGGCCCGCTTTTGTGTTTTGTTTTAAAAAAAGGTTAAATTTGCGTTATTATCCTTTTTTTAAACAGTTTGTTGGGCTAGGGGGGGGCCTAGGCCGGAAAAATCGCCACGTGGATCCGCGCCTGGTCCTATGTGCAGGCCAAAAATAATGACGAGGTTAAATTCCAATGTAATTTGAAAGATAATAATAATTTAGAACTTCCCTCAAAACCAAAAGGTTTGAAATGTCTTTTTGTGAGAAAATAATGATCATTAGTTGTCGAATTGAATTTAGCGAGCACGCTCGTTTAATTAGTCTGATTTTTAGACCATTGTACCGAATGCTCAATGGTCATACATAATAGACAATGTACATTTAGTACATGTAGACAGGCGCGGATCCAGGGGGGCCGAGCGGGCCTTGCCC
>JAVYIG010011436.1:0-60914 GCA_035222895.1 Strongylocentrotus droebachiensis
ACCTTGAAAACAACGGCGTGAGGTGATTTTACGCGCACTTTCCACGTTGGCCTTAGTGCCCCTTAGGATAGATTTGTGCCCCTTTCAGTGGATTTGTGCCCTCTCAAAAAAGTGGCCTTGACCCAAATTTGATGTAATTCGAGGCCTGCATATACACTGTTTGATGAATATCTTCATATCAGAACCATTTTAAAAGCAACTTATATAAGCGACCTGTCGCTGTTACATGTTTGAAGCCCTAGTGGACTACCCTGCTGCTATAAAGACATTACTTTGCATTCCTGATCATCTGGTTTTTAGCCACTTGTGATGGCAGTAAGATGTAAGAATTCATGAAAGTCATCTCAAGAGTGAGAAAATGTGTTCAGAGCTTTCAAATAGTTTGATCTTGCATTATTTTAATTGCTTTTCAGCATCCTCTCTAGATCTTGACATTTTACAGAAAATAATATTGTTCCACTTGTGAAGTCGTACAAAAAATAATCTCTGCAAGCAATTTTAATGTGGGTGCTTCAAGCACTTTACCCCAAATAGAAGTTGATTGTCCTTGGTGTTTTGATATCATTCTTTGTTTTATATATTCTACTTTAAAGCCCCACTGCACTACTTATATTTACTTGCGCCCTCTATATAGCAAACATTGCCTAATCGGTGCCTGTTGGTCCTCCATGATCCCCTTCTTAATATGTTAATTGAGAGCTGATTTGATGAGATAACCACCTGTCAGTGATGCACTAATATAAAATAATTTGTTTCCAGTTAAATCATGAAAAATGTGAAATTTGATAAACTGTTTACCGGTAAATAAAAATCAACGATTATTGGCATACAATATTCAGAAAAAAAGTATAAATTCTTCAAAGTTCATAACAGATTTTGGGAAATGTCATTCACGCAATATGATACAGGCATGAGAAAATCAAGCTTTTGGGGATAAAAAAATATCTAAAGCAATTGATATATAGTGGGGCAAGGTCATCACAAACTGATAACCAGATTGTTAATTTTTGTAGTGATTTCCATTGTTCCATAGTTTTTTCATACTTTTTCAAAAAATTCATAACTTCCTTATTACAGTGTACTTATTTGATTTTACTCAAATTTGTTTTGCTCTGTTTCTCTTGTTTTTCTGCATCTATTAAAAGCAAATTATTTTTGAAGTGACCTTAGCCTTTAAAGCTTATCTGCCGTAGTTTACAGGAGAGATTAGAGCGCCCTGCAAGGTCACTGGACAGGTGGTTATCTCATCAACTCAGCTCTCAGTTAACATAAGTAAAAGAGGATCATGGGGGACCAATGGTCTCCGATAAGGCACTGTTTGTTATATGGAGGGCGCAAGTAGCTACAAGTAGTGCAGTGGGCCTTTAAGCAAAGAAATCTTTTATAAGATGTAATTAACTGAAAGGTTAAGCACCATCAAGCAAATTATGTTTTCCAATGAAAGGAATTATGAAGAAAAAATGTTGTTGTAAATCTTCATCAGTCTACCTATTTGATTGGTGTTTCTCAAGGCAATTTTCAGTGGTGTAATGGACAACCTTCTTTCCAGGATCTAAAATTACAGAATTCTTTTTCTTTTTTCTTTCTTTTTTTCGTTTATAGGACTTTATCAGAGTTGGCATCACATTCACAATGCTTGAAACAGCAATCATTTGCACATTCAATTAGAAAAAATATGTTTCAATGTAGTCCAAAACAAATGTCTACAGATTTAAAGGTTACAGTATAATTAGAGACATGAGGCATGCCAAAATATCTTGTCCATTTAAAAAAAAATGAATATAGACGGTGCTCTCTAATAAGAATTCATTACTTTTCATCCACGGGCATTATGCATAATTTCATACATACTGTAACAATTAAAGAGATGTTTGGTAATCAAAGAAAGCTCTAAATAAAGGCATACTAAAGCCTTTTTGTGTTACACTAATCAGAGTAAACCACAAGAATGAACAAGAAAGCTGAAATTGGACAATGAAAATATTATATTTTCATTCATGTTTTGCTTCATTACATTGTACCTTGGTAGATCACCATGCACGCTATGGTTCAAAGAAGATCCCCTGAAGATGGTGAAGGCATCGGGACAGTACATGTATGATGATCAAAACAACAAATTTCTTGATTGCATCAACAATGTTTGTCATGGTAAGATGCAAACTTTTCTTCTTAACAATCACATTGATAAACGTCTAAGTGTTCTGTGATTACTAGACCTACTGTACATGTACATGTAGCATGATGAGAAATTATGTAGGAGGTTGATAATTCTCACACTTTTTTTCTCTTTCACAAACCTCAAACCTTTTGAAAGCAGAAGTGTAAACTTCTACTGTTTATTTTGTGAAGTCAGGGATATTAATTCAGCCGTGGCAATGTGAATTTACATTTGATTGCATATTTGTTCTTATTTCATCATTGTTATAATACAGGATCTACATGTATGAGAAGCTTTTTAAAAAGTTGGCTGTTAAATAGCTAGGTAGGGGCATTAACAAAATGAAATTAAATATTTGCTTTCAAAGTTATCAAGGCTATACCAGAATTTAAGATTGCTTTTATTGTAATATAATCAGAAATATTCCCTGCAACAACATACATTTTTTTTTTAAAGAAAGAAAGAAAACAAAACTTCATCTGCTTCATGTATTGGGATTTGTCAATGTGCAACAATGGCATATATCATTGACGTATGTTACCCTGCAGGCAGTATATTTATTTAATGACCCTATTATCATTGCTAGAGCAAACAAAGGGTTCCAGGCGAGTACTGACGACCCTGGCAAAGAATTGAGGGCAAGATTAATTATATTGCAGTTTTGACCTTTATTGTGAAAGAAGTTTGTCTGGGGTCATCTATTGTTTTAATCAGATGAGGTTTAATAAGATGAATCGAAACTGTATACCAATGCACTTCCTGTTTGGCAAACTAAAATTCCATACAGTAAATATTATTATCTGTTGCCTTTTGATGCATTCACTAGAAGCCATGGTATAGGTTTTTAGTGAAGCCAAAGTTATATGTTTCATTGGGGTTTGTTCAGTGTGATAACAAGCAGCAAAGTTTGGTTCATACATGTACATGTATCTCTCTGCAAATTAGAGATGAAAGTAAATATTATTAAATTCATCTTTAGAAACTCATTTTACTTGTAAAAAAAAGTTGATCTCAACTAAACATTACACCTTGGTGTGTAGATAAGCCTAAACAAAAGATAAAGATCATTATATTTATTGTGATTATTGCTATTATCATACAAAGCCTTTGATATGAAACTGATAAAATCAATGAGGGTCATTAAAGAAAGAAAGAAAACAAAACTTCATCTGCTTCATGTATTGGGATTTGTCAATGTGCAACAATGGCATATATCATTGATGTATGTTACCCTGCAGGCAGTATATTTATTTAATGACCCTCATTGATTTTATCCTTAAGATTTTATTTTTAAAGAAAGAAAGAAAACAAAACTTCATCTGCTTCATGTATTGGGATTTGTCAATGTGCAACAATGGCATATATCATTGACGTATGTTACCCTGCAGGCAGTATATTTATTCAATGACCCTATTATCATTGCTAGAGCAAACAAAGGGTTCCAGGCAAGTACTGACGACCCTGGCAAAGAATTGAGGGCAAGATTAATTATATTGCAGTTTTGACCTTTATTGTGAAAGAAGTTTGTTTGGGGTCATCTATTGTTGAGAGAATTATATGATCTTGTTATCAGTGTGCTATAAATGTCAAAATGTGTACATGAATATCAGTTTTAATCAGATGAGGTTTAATAAAATGAATTGAAACTGTATACCAATGCACTTCCTGTTTGGCAAACTAAAATTCCATACAGTAAATATTATTATCTGTTGCCTTTTGATGCATTCACTAGAAGCCATGGTATAGGTTTTTAGTGAAGCCAAAATTATATGTTTCATTGGGGTTTGTTCAGTGTGATAACAAGCAGCAAAGTTTGGTTCATACATGTACATGTATCTCTCTGCAAATTAGAGATGAAAGTAAATATTATTAAATTCATCTTTAGAAACTCATTTTACTTGTAAAAAAAAGTTGATCTCAACTAAACATTACACCTTGGTGTGTAGATAAGCCTAAACAAAAGATAAAGATCATTATATTTATTGTGATTATTGCTATTATCATACAAAGCCTTTGATATGAAACTGATAAAATCAATGATATGATATGATGTACACTGGCATCTCAGTGACCGTTTCAAGAAGAGGAATAGGAAGCTATTCCAAAGCGGAAATTATTTGCATATAATAAAAGGAAACATGAAGATCTCAGGACAGGACGTGGTGAAGATTCCTAGGAGTTGATAAGAGGATAGATTACAACAATAATCTATCAAGGAAGAGGGCAGTCTTGAACCTCTTGACACTGGAGGCGTGTCTGCACTATCTCGAGATTGCCAAATATCCAGCTATTTTGAACTATCCCGATCGAAACTATCCAGCTATTTGCGTCTTCATTAGACCGAAGTGGCAAATTAGCTGGATAGTTGGTCGGGATAATATCCCAAGATATCTCGGTCTAGTTTGCAAAATATCCTTCTATTTCCGAACTAGCGGGATAGTTTGCGACCGTCTTCATTAGACCGAAGTACGGAGTCAATTATCCCGATCCCATCATGCACAACGATTTCCGGTTCGCACATGCGATCTATACCGCTCAGCGCTGACCTCGCAACCACTGACCTCGAGTAAACACGGAAAACCGCAAACTAGACCGAGATATCTTGGGATATTATCCCGACCAACTATCCAGCTAATTTGCTACTTCGGTCTAATGAAGACGCAAATAAGCTGGATAGTTTGCGATCGGGATAATTCAAATAGCTGGATATTTGGCAATCTCGAGATAGTGCAGACACACCTTGGGTGACCTACAGTGTACATGATTTTAGTCAGAGGTTTATAAATAGAGCTTCATTCCTTGTTGTGAAACTTGCTTTTATTTAGTAATCACCTGTACATGTATAGAAAGATCACATGTACATGTCCCTTGATTGGAGTTTCTTCTTGAATCATGTACCAGTAATAAAGGAGCCTGTAAAACATCATCTGTAAAAAAAAAATCTTAAAAGACAACCTGCATATAAAGACCACCTGAACACAGATGCCAATTTTGTTCTCCTTGAGCAGGTTTTAGATGTAATTGTTTTGACTTTTATTTTGTTTTAACAGTTGGACATTGCAATCCGAGAGTTGTGAAGGCTGGGGCAGATCAGATGGCAGTATTAAACACAAACTCACGCTTTCTCTATGACCAAATGGTACTCTATGCACAACGTCTAACTCAAACATTACCAGACAAACTCAATACTTGTTTCTTCGTTAACTCTGGGTAAACTATGGAAAAATAATGATGTCATATTCTCTATTCATTGCTTCTTGTACAATACTCATATTCTATCCTCTTAATTCACTCTCTCTCTCTCTCTCTCTCTCTCTCTCTCTCTTTCTCTTTCTCTTTCCCTTTCTCTTTCTCTTTCTCTTTCTCTTTCTCTCTCTCTCTCTACTGCTATTTATCTTGCCCTTCTTTGTCTGTATCTGACTCAATCCAGTCTTCTACTCAAACCTCTCATCCTGCCTACAACTTTCTGGTTTACAGTCCTTTTCAGGACTATACTCACTTCCGAAAGATACTCTTCCTTCCAACCTCCACTTTCTCGCCTTTCCATCTCACTTCTATTTTCTATCTACTTTCCTCAGTCCCTCGAGGACTTTACACAGGGTGTACCGTAAACCTCTTCCGCGATTATTCATACCACCATGCAAACCTTCAAACATCATCTGTATATACTTGTTATTGTTTTCCATTCGGTTATTTAGTTATTGTTAACAACTCTGTTTATTACATATCTAAATGTCAGTCTCAAAATGAAGATATTTGTTATTCAAATGAGAAATGTCAAGGACGTCAGAAACACACCCTTGCTACTAATTATTTGTCTGTGTGTACTTATTGCTTTCCATTCAGTTATTAGTTATTGTTATCAACTCTCTTTATTTCTTATCCCTTTCTAAATGTCAGTCTCGAAATTAGATATTTCTTATTCAAATGAGAAATGTCAAGGACGTCAGAAACACACCCTTGCTACTAATTATGAGCCATTTATAGACACTCTTATAGGGCAATCCAACCCTCAACATAATGTATACGGTAGACATAATTCTGAAAGCACTGTATTGTGCTGTTCTCTAAATTCTCATGGTGTTATTTTAATGAAAATATTTTGATTCTCATTCTTTAATTACACTCTCATCATTTCTCTTACATGTATGTATTTTTGGTAGCTGTCCTTGGAAAGGTGATGAAAAATAAAGAACAATGAAAATTTAAATTGATGATAAAAAGAAGTTTGATTTTTTTGCTGTAGAGATGAGTCCTCGTTCATTTTTTTCTCTCTCTTTTCATGATATAGCTCAGAAGCCAATGATTTAGCTCTTCGTTTGGTTCATCGTCATACAGGATCATCAGACATGGTTATTCTTGACAGGTAAGTTCTCAAATCTTCATTTTTCTTAAATTCAAACTTGATTGTTTTCGATATGTTTCTAACATATAAGATATAACAAAATATAATGTAAGAACTATCTGTAAGTTCCACAAGAATCTGTATGTTGAAACCGTAGTTTGATTCTTGTTATAGTCTTCTTATAGTCTTCTATTGTATATTTTGATAAATGGTAACCCTGAAATTCATTTCCAAAAATGAGTCGAATTCTTCGGATCAGAACATCCTGAATGTAGGCAATCAAAATAAATAACAACTCTTCATTGTACTGCATATTGTGATAATGGGAGGTACTGAACTTAATTGTTTTTTTACAAGCTCAAAATACTCAGAAATCACTCTTATTTTAACCCATATTTTCATACAATCTATACAAAATACCCATTCTATTCGAAAAATAGACTTTCTACTTTAGTCTAAAAAAATTGACTGATTTTCATTAAAATGGGTGCTTAAAATGTTGATAATTGTACTCCAATTGTTTCAATTTTCAAAACTAAATTTTAAAAAGTAGTCACAAAGTGCGGCAGCTTTATTGTATTGCCCAAGTTATTGAATTGCAAGCTCGGCTTCTGCCGAACCTGCTAGAGCAATGCTAGAGCACGCTGCCACGGTTTGGCTTCTGCCGAACCTGCCAGAGCACGCTGCCAAGGTTCGGCTTCTGCCGAACCTGTCAGAGCACGCTGCCAAGGTTCGGCTTCTGCCGAACCTGCCAGAGCAAGCTGCCAAGGTTTGGTTTTTGCCGAACATGCCGTCAAAGTTCGGCTTCTGCCGGACCTGCCAGAGCATGCTGCCAAAGTTCGGCTTCTGCCGAACCTGCCAGAGCACGCTGCCAAGGTTTGGCTTCTGCCAAACCTGCCAGAGCACGCTGCCAAGGTTCGGCTTCTGCCGAACCTGCCAGAGCACGCTGCCAAGGTTTGGTTTTTGCCGAACATGCCGTCAAAGTTCGGCTTCTGCCGAACATGCTGCCAAAGTTCGGCTTCTGCCGAACCTGCCAGAGCAGGCCGTCAAAGTTCTGCTTCTGTCGAACCTGCCAGAGCATGCTGCCAAAGTTCGGCTTCTGCCGAACCTGCCAGAGCATGCTGCCAAGGTTCGGTTTTTGCCGAACATGCCGTCAAAGTTCGGCTTCTGCCGACCATGTCGTCAAAGTTCGGCTTCTGCCGAACCTGCCAGAGCAGGCCGTCAAAGATCGGCTTCTGTCGAACTTGCCAGAGCAAGCCGCCAAAGTTCGGCTTCTGCCGAACCTGCCAGAGCACGCCGCCAAAGTTTGGCTTCTGCCGAACCTGCCAGAGTAGGCCGTCAAAGTTCGACTTCTGTCGGACACGCGGTCAAAGTTCAGCTTCTGCCGAACATGCCGCCAAAGTTCAGCTTCTGCCGAACCTGCCAGAGCAGGCCGTCAAAGTTCGGCTTCTGCCGAACATGCCGCCAAAGTTTGGCTTCTGCCGAACCTGCCAGAGCAGGCTGCCAAAGTTCGGCTTCTGCCGAACCTGGCGTCAAAGTTTGGCTTCTGTCGAACCTGCCGCCAAAGTTCGGCTTCTGCCGAACCTGCCGTCAAAGTTCGGCTTCTGTCGAACATGCCGCCAAAGTTTGGCTTCTGCCGAACCTGCCAGAGTAGGCCGTCAAAGTTTGGCTTCTGCCGAACCTGCCAGAGAATGCCGCCAAAGTTTGGCTTTTGCCGAACCTGCCAGAGCACCCTGCCAAGGTTCGGCTTCTGCCGAACCTGTCAGAGTAGGCCGTCAAAGTTCGGCTTCTGCTGAACCTGCCAGAGCATCCCGCCAAAGTTCGGCCAGAGTAGACATCCATAGAGCATCATTCTTTCAGAGGAAGAGAGCTGCCTCTCATCTTCCAAAATCACGAACAGAAAAATGTCTCAAAACAAGTATTCTCTGTACAATCTGGCTGGAAGAATACATTTGAAGCAAATCAGAGGTGACCACATGCCACATAAAGATGAAATTTGTTTGCCCCATGTCTATACCAAGAAAGATATACAATGAATACCTCCAGGACAAGCCAAAAGGCAGAGTTATTTTATTCCACTGTTGGGCAAGCTGAATTATACAAGCTGTGGAGGTAATTATTCTTCTGGCACGTAAAACTGAAAAAGGCGAGTATGATCTTGAATCAATTTTTTCATTAAGATATTGATATTTAGGTCTACATACATACAAGAGAGCAATGAGTGTGTGCCCTTTTAAATTTTCCATGTCTACATGCATGTACGTCGATCCTTCTATTTCATGCAATTTTGAATGTTAACTTACTTTGGAAGATCTGCACTATGTTCTTCTCTCAGCTCTTCTGTCAAGAAATTTAATTACTTAAGTTACTTACAAAAATCACATGCAGTACTAACTTCCCCCATAAACAGCCATCTGCACTGTACTTTTATGTCCGACACATATTACAAATGACAGTGACCAATGCCCCAATGTGTATGGCATGTTTTCTTGTGGACAACGTGAACCCAGGGGTCAGACAGGTCAGGGGTAACCTAAACATTGCTTGACCAGCTAGAAGTGCCCATGGAATACATACACAGTATGGTAAATGTACATTGCAAATAGGCATAGTGTTGCACAAGCTCTTCAAGTCATCTTAAAGGGGCAAATACAATATAAACAGCAATAATCATTAATGGACATGGATGTTATTTTGCCCCTACAGTCAATACAAACATCTATGTTCATACATTCAGTAGAAAATTCCTTTCCAAGTTAATATCAAGTAGAAAAATATAATTTCAGGACAGATGCCTGATATCAATTGTTACTTCCTACGTTCCCACATGGCCAAACAAATTATATGTCTTTAGTATAAATGCAGTGCATGCCTTTGATTTTCCCCAGGATTAAAAGGAAGTTGTACTATATTAAACAAGAAACGGGATGATGCGAGGAGGAATATGGGAAAAAATACTATCATAGATGGTATGATTGGATCAGTCCAAAACTAATCTACCTAATAAAGTAGGTGAGTTTGACATTAAAAAACCCTCTTATGAAGATGCTACATTAAAGTTTAAAGGGAAATCCTACCTTTATAGCAACTTGCTCTGGGGAAAAGCGAATAATCATATGATTACCCAGAGTGAAAAGGTGTTTAGGAGAACACTGGAAATTAATGATTTTAGCGTACAACAAATGGGAGAGTTTTCAGGGAATACGTCACAGTCGAATGACTATAGTTTGCCAATTTAAGATTCCCTTATGTGTAGTGATTACAACTTTTTTAAATCATAACTTTTTTTATTCTTTGTCTAATTTCCGTCAAATTTTCACCAATCTACTATAATTTTTCTACTTTCCCTCAGAGCAACTTTCTGTTTTTAACTCCAATTCAACATAAAATAACATAATTCTGGAAAAATCTGAAGCTAACAGATAGTGTTGCACAAGCCCATCAGGTCATCTTAAAGGGGCAAACACAATATAACCAGAAATAATCATTAATATACATGATGTTATTTTGCCACTACAGATATCTATATTCATACATTCAGTAGACAATTTCTTTCCAAGTTAAAACCAAGTAGCAGAATATAATTTCAGGACAGATATGCCTAACATCATTTGTTACTTAATTCCTACCTTCACACATGGCCAAAAAATTTGCAAAGAGTACCATAATGATTTCAATTAACTGCATACAAATTATATGTCTTTAGTATATAAACAGTGTTTGCCTTTGATTTCCCCCAGGATTGAAAGAAAGTTGCACTACAAAGAAACGCCGGGATGATGTATGGAGGAATGAGAAGTTTTTTGTCAGAAGAAAACTTTGGCAGGGTGGTCTTGCAGGTTCAGCAGGAGCCAAACTGTGGCAGCGTGCTCTGGCAGGTTCGGCAGAAGCCGAACTTTGACGGCCTACTCTGGCAGGTTCGGCAGAAGCCGAACCTTGGCAGCGTGCTCTGGCAGGTTCGGCAGAAGCCAAACCTTGACAGCGTGCTCTGGCAGGTTCGGCAGAAGCCGAACTTTGACGGCCTACTCTAGCAGGTTCGGCAGAAGCCGAACCTTGGCAGCATGCTCTGACAGGTTCGGCAGAAGCCAAACCTTGGCAGCGTGCTCTGGCAGGTTCGGCAGAAGCCGAACTTTGACGGCCTACTCTAGCAGGTTCGGCAGAAGCCGAACCTTGGCAGCGTGCTCTGGCAGGTTCGGCAGAAGCCGAACTTTGACGGCCTACTCTGGCAGGTTCGGCAGAAGCCGAACCTTGGCGGCCTACTCAGGCAGGTTCGGCAGAAGCCAAACCTTGGCAGCGTGCTCTGGCAGGTTTGGCAGAAGCCAAACTTTGACGGCCTACTCTGGCAGGTTCGGCAGAAGCCGAACCTTGGCAGCATGCTCTGACAGGTTCGGCAGAAGCCGAACCTTGGCAGCGTGCTCAGGCAGGTTCGGCAGAAGCCGAACCTTGGCAGCGTGCTCTGGCAGGTTCGGCAGAAGCCGAACCTTAGCAGCGTGCTCTGGCAGGTTCGGCAGAAGCCAAACCTTGGCAGCATGCTCAGGCAGGTTCGGCAGAAGCCAAACCTTAGCAGCGTGCTCTGGCAGGTTCGGCAGAAGCCGAACTTTGACGGCCTACTCTGGCAGGTTCGGCAGAAGCCGAACCTTGGCAGCGTGCTCTGGCAGGTTCGGCAGAAGCCAAACCTTGGCAGCATGCTCTGACAGGTTCGGCAGAAGCCGAACCTTGGCAGCGTGCTCTGGCAGGTTCGGCAGAAGCCAAACCTTGGCAGCATGCTCAGGCAGGTTCGGCAGAAGCCAAACCTTGGCAGCGTGCTCTGGCAGGTTTGGCAGAAGCCAAACTTTGACGGCCTACTCTGGCAGGTTCGGCAGAAGCCGAACCTTGGCAGCATGCTCTGACAGGTTCGGCAGAAGCCGAACCTTGGCAGCGTGCTCAGGCAGGTTCGGCAGAAGCCGAACCTTGGCAGCGTGCTCTGGCAGGTTCGGCAGAAGCCGAACCTTAGCAGCGTGCTCTGGCAGGTTCGGCAGAAGCCAAACCTTGGCAGCATGCTCAGGCAGGTTCGGCAGAAGCCAAACCTTAGCAGCGTGCTCTGGCAGGTTCGGCAGAAGCCGAACTTTGACGGCCTACTCTGGCAGGTTCGGCAGAAGCCGAACCTTGGCAGCGTGCTCTGGCAGGTTCGGCAGAAGCCAAACCTTGGCAGCATGCTCTGACAGGTTCGGCAGAAGCCGAACCTTGGCAGCGTGCTCTGGCAGGTTCGGCAGAAGCCAAACCTTGGCAGCATGCTCAGGCAGGTTCGGCAGAAGCCAAACCTTAGCAGCGTGCTCTGGCAGGTTCGGCAGAAGCCGAACTTTGACGGCCTACTCTGGCAGGTTCGGCAGAAGCCGAACCTTGGCAGCGTGCTCTGGCAGGTTCGGCAGAAGCCAAACCTTGGCAGCATGCTCTGGCAGGTTCGGCAGAAGCCAAACTTTGGCAGCGTGCTCTGGCAGGTTCGGCAGAAGCCGAGCTTGCAATTCAATAACTTAGGCAATACAATAAAGCTGACGCACTTTGTGACTACTTCTTTAAATTTAGTTTTGAAAATTGAAACAATTGGAGTACAAATATCAAAATTTTAAGCACCCATTTTAATGAAAATCAGTCAATTTTTTTAGACTAAAATAGAAAGTCTATTTTTCGAATAGAATGGGTTAGTTTTTATATCAAAGGTTGAAAATGGAAATGTAAACTTGTGGTCATCATTTACATTTTTTTGTTATACATGTAAATTTTTGCAATCACGTCTGTCTACAGTGTATACTCTCTAATTCTGTGAAATGCTAAATCATGTACATGTAAAAAGTGTAATAATTCTCTAGCATCGGGGGTGACAAGTCACACAGACATTAGCGTTACACAAGAGCTCACTTTCACTTTTGCTAGTATACATGTATCAACAAATCTGCTGTTGTCTTCAAAATACGTAAATAGATGAAAAGATTGTTTAGTTGTAAACTGACAAATATTCATGTCATAACATAATGTCACTTTGTATTTTACAGCGCTTATCACGGGCACACGTCCAGCGTCATAGATATCAGTCCATACAAGTTTGCTAAGCCAACTATGGATGGAATTAAAGAATGGATTCATGTTGTAAGTACTATCTTCATTCTTGACAGTGAAAAGAAATTCAATGTAAAAGTGGGTAAATCTTATTTAAACGTTCTTAAGGTTTTTGTCCATGCACAATAATAAAACTTTCTTAATTACACAGTATGATTACTCCCATAGACAGAGCTGCCAAGTAGTACGGATTTTGCCGTATTCCGTACGGAAATCAACTTAAATACGGACGTACGTTTTTTCATGTTAAAATACAGAAGATTTTTTTTTTTTTTTTTGCCGACTCTGTTGGCAGCAAGCCAGGTCCATGTTTAAAAAGCCCATGCGGGAAGGACTTTCATTTAACTGCGAGATGCAGTTGAATGTGTAAGATCATTAATGTAAAATTAAAAAAACAGTAAAGGACCTTGGATAGAACCTTGTGGTACACCATGTGTAATAGATGAAAAATTGGAGGAATTATTATTTTAAACTTCATATTGAGATCTATCAGAAAGATTACTTTCAAACCAAGATGACAGACAAATTTGAGTGTTGTTCTAGTTTCCGGGTGGTGAGTCAACACACCGATTACTGAGCTGGGAGACATTGCCAGGCATAGTGCCAAGTGGAGGGGCATAAATCAAAACTTTTTTTTTTGTACCTGTGTATAAGACGCACCCCCGACTCTGAATTTTTTCGGCGGCAAAAAGTGTGTCTTATACACGGAGATTAACGATAGTGTAAATCTAGTACAACACAATTGTTTACATGTGGGACGGAAATGTAATAAGTGATCAAATATTGCCGATATGCATGCATATTTTTTTCACGCAGAAAAAATACTGTTTTTTTGGTCAAAATACTGATTTTGGGGGATAAGAATACTGAAAATTGCAAAATACAACTTGGCAGCTCTGCATAGAGGTATATATTTTTAAACAAAAGCAATTTCAAATATTTATCACAAAGAAACATTGACATAATTATGTCATGTGTCATGGATGGGTAATCCTTTTTTGTTTTGTTTTTTAAAGATAAAGATCACAGAATAAGAATCATTATTATAGTTTATTATCATTAGTATGATCCTGTTGAAGAACTCAGTCATAAAAGTGTTAAGAAGCTGATAACAGACATTGTTATAGGCAGCAACAAGATTTGATATTTCCACATATTCAGTGTTTCAATACTCCTGAGATTACAATCATGGCTTTTCTGTATTAAACATGACTGTTTAAGGTACTGTACTTTCAGTCTTTATGAACAATGCCTTTCCATGTTCAAGGTCTTCAGGAAATAACATGTACATTTTACGTCCTGTTTGCATAGCACAATTGTTCGATGAAATGAATAATGACAGACATTGTTTACCGGTACTTTTTATACTTGAAATAAGGTTTGATTTTCCAAATTTTCATTGTTTAAATACACTAGAGATTACAATGGCTTTCTGTAACATGAATATTTAAGGTACCGTAGCAGTAGTTTTCAGGCTTTATGAACCTTGCCCTTCCATGTTCAAGGTCTGGTAGCAATAATTATAACAGAAATTACAATGTTACTTATTTTGGGGTACAGTTTGAATGGTCAGAAACTCTTTCTCTGATTGTTGGTATAATTCTTGTTATGTCCCCTATTAATATCACAATGTTGATAATAGCATTACTTCAAAATATATTGTTAGTGTAATATTGGACGATTAAGATATAAAGATACGAAAAAGCAAATCACTTTTAATGTCCTGGCTTGTGTTTATCTTGAAGGCTCCAGTTCCTGATACATACAGGGGCAAGTATCGAGATGTCGCTGTCGCTGGAGTGAAATATGCAAATGAGGTCAAGAAGGTCATCAAAAGGGCAGAGGCTAATGGTCGGAAGGTGAGTTGTTCTCTTCTGATATAAGTCATAAGAGACTTCTGGTATAGTGTTTACATGTCTATCTGCAGTAATCGTTTGGTGTTCCAACATACCTTGGTTTGGGTGCCAGGTATGCAGCTCAGTGCAGCAATCTGAAAAAAACTTGAGCTTTCAAGATAAGTTTACTTGATCTACTCACCAGGTAGCTATATACTACACCTAGTTCAAAAGAGACAATCGTAGATGAGAGATTTCTAATAAAGGAATGCACTGAATAAAATGTACCCAACTTAAAAAGTACCTCAATGTAACAAATATATATAAGTGACATTGTATATTGTTTTTTTTAAGCCAATATTTGACACACATTTATTTTGGGATATTTTTTTTCTTTCTCAGCCAATAATCAACCAAGTCTGTCTACCTTTAACTCTTATCCTGCCATGAGACTGCTAGCGCGCTATTGTTATAGTGCCATGTGCACGCGAGCGTGCTATCGATTGAAAGCCACGTTCATGCTAGCGAGCCACCGCTACGGTGCTTTGTGCGCGCTAGCGTGCAGATGTAATAACAGTTATTGTTCATGCCCATTGCACCGTGCTGAGTGCTTTTGCAGCGCTATTGAAAGTACCATCGCGTGCATCAGATTATCGGCTTTGGATTACGCGTCTTTGTATACAACAGTCAGATTGGATTTTCTCGAGTAATTCAGCGATTTGTTTTTTTGTAAAGATTTAAATAACACGCACTTGAACCAACCTTAAAATTAACTTGGCACGCAGGAGATTAGCACTGTGGCACAATAGGAATTAGCACTGTGGCACTGGTTGCATTGTATGGGTGGCAGCTTAAGAGTTAACAAAATGTGTATAGTACAAACAGTTTACATGCACTAGATTGTCAGCTTATTTTCCATGTGCTGTTAGATTCACCATTATACAATATTCCATAAAAATCACAAATTAAAAAAATCTACTAAAATAATATCTTACATCATGCTGTGACATAAAATGGGTGACTCTATCAATTACTAAACCAATAATCATTACACTGTATTATTATTAATGGGAGGGGGGGGGGGGATTACAAAGATACTTTGTTTTTACAGTTTACCACTAACCTTTGGTTCAATTGTAAAGAGATTTCCTGTATTAATTGCTTCCTGTGTATACACTGTACATGTGATTAACATTTGATAGGTCAACTTTGACCATGGAGTTATGGTCAGTGGTCCAGAAATTGCTTTATAAATAGGACATAAAATTGCCATGCCTTAAAAAGATTGCTGTGGCATATCAAACAGATATTATAAAGACAACTTAATGAGCTTTATAGACAGTGGGTCTTAAAGCCTATCTGCACTAGTTCGGGCCAGGGGGGATTAGACCTCCGAAAGTGGTTACTGACCGGTGGTACTATCTCATCAAGGGACCATGGGGGATCAATGGGTACCGCTTAGGCATTGTTGGCTATAGAGAGGCACAAGTAGAAAGAAGTAGTGCAGTCCCGCTTTAATACACAGGTGTTGGCTAATTAGCCAACTAGGAGTACAACCCAAACTTATATTGATGTTTACTTGTCTTTATAATTGTTCAGCTTCAAGATATACCGGTAATTTTTTTTGTAATTCATCTGTACACCTAAATGCACAGTTATTTATGGTCATTCTTTATTTGAGTGGCAATATTTGTTATGAGAGAAATGAAACTACAAGATTGGGTGATGTTCAATGTAGTTTGTGTAGGGTGTGATGACAACTGAGTCTTCTGCAATCCGGTGAAAGATCTGAAATTGTGTTCATATTCTCTAGTCTGTATATACAGTCAAACCTGTCTATAGCAACTGCCTAATGGAGACAAGAAAAGTGGTCTTTACACACAGGTGGTCTTTATGTACAGGTTCCTTAAGTACATGTTTCAATCAGAAAACTTCAAGGGTAACAAATAAACAAGGTTTTTTTGACAGGTGGTCACTAAAGCAGGTTTGACTGTATAAAGCTACTCATTCCTTAGTTGACAATGCTAAAATGATGAAATTCAAATGTGATATCTTCTTTGTCATAGATTGGTGGGTTTATCCTGGAGTCGATGCAGAGCTGTGGTGGACAGATTATCTATCCTCCTGGGTACATGAGAGAAGCTTTCAGGTAACTCGTCTTTCATCTCAAAGTCTAGGCTGCAGGGCATATCAAATGGGCCGTCAGGGCATGTCAATTCAGACTCGCCCGAGAGGCTCTCCTTTAAAACAAAAAGTTTTGACTGCAACAATTTCCCTAAGATCAGGTATAGACCTAAAACAAGCCTAATTTTCTTCAGTATACAACTTATATGAAGGGGTGACCAAAGTTCGCGCAGATTTTAGAACAAATTAGAAAATGTGATATTCGATCCATGTTTTCTCATATTCTACACAAATTTATTTATTTTAATTACTACCAAATGGACGGCAAAGTATTTTACTACCAATTGGTTCAACTACAACATTTATCGTCGAAGGATTTCGGAGATATCGCGATCTAAAAATTCGATGTCCGATCGTGCATGCGCGCTGCATCTAAAAAAGTCATAAAAACAACGAGACCTAAGTTCACGCACGGGGGTTTACAGCTGATTTATACAAAAATATGATCCATCAAAAATAAGGTAATTTCATAATTTGCAAGGCAAAATATCATACAACCAGACGGTACCACTTATTACTTACAATTTTGAGGATATCTGCTCTCAAAATGAAGATTTCCAGACCCTTATCGGTAAGTTGGTAATTTTTCGGAACGGACGCAAATAACTGCAAAATGTGCCGATCTTTTGTCAATATTTTCACAATTTCGCACCCAATTCCAAAGAAAATTTTGTTTCTGGGTAATTTTATGATCCTCTTTCCATTGGTGATATCAGATTTTCGAAATCTTACCGATTTTTTGAGAAAGCGAACTTTGGTCACGCGCGAACTTTGGTCACACAGCCATAAGTGTCAGAAGTTATATTTTAGGACTAAATTGTCTGATTCTGAACCAAAATTGATTAATGTTTGAGTCATGTAACGTGAGTTGTTCTACTTCATATGATGTATACAAATAACCACAATAATTTTTTGGGAAAAGACATCCCATATGTTTTTGTCCCAATTCACAAATGAAATTTATCTTAATCTTTGGGTTTAAATTTCCATAAGCACAGTATTCACTTGTCCTCATGTACACTGGCCAATAATGCACCTATTTGCTAATATACATGCTTGTTTTAGTCCATGGTGGAGGTTTAAATCCATGTTTTAGGCCTAGTCTGCAACACAGACCCTAATTTGACACTTTAACACGATTCCTAAAAGCCCTGAGCAGAGCGTAGGTATGGTGTCTCTGGCAGTGTCCAGAAATGGCTGAAGTACAGAGCCTATTCTAGTCTTACAGTGCAGACACTGTTATGCACAGAGACTGACAGGGGTTTGTGACGGCAGATTAGTTTAGAGCATGGTTTGGATTAAACTGCCTTTGTGAATTCTAACCTATAATTTTTGTTTAAACCTTGTTCATACAGTCATGTAAAAGAGGCCGGTGGATTGACTATCTGTGATGAGGTCCAGGTTGGTTTTGGGAGAGTGGGAACACACTTCTGGGCTTTCCAGACACAAGGAGATGGTAAGAACTAATCTTCAGTAGACCATTTTCATAATGTAATCAAATTTAAAGCACAAATCCTTGTTAAGTGCCTTGTTACAAATTATTCTATTCACCTTTTTAATAATTATATTTCAATAGCCAGAACGCATGTTGCATACATTAATTGTTTTTAGGTAGAACAAACATTATGGCTTGTCCTAACTTGCAACACAGAATATATGCAATTCTCATTCTGACTATTCAAATAATATTATCTGTAACAGGTGAATTAAATAATTCGAAACACAGCACTTAACAAAGATTTGTGCATTAAATTAGATTACATTACGATAATGTTTTCTTCATCGATTGATCGATTGATTACCCAGTAGTGGAATGAACCAAAATGGAATTGATGTAATGGGAGATATGGTCATTGTGTGCTACAGAGGAAGGGATAAACATTGAGAATGAGAGCCACACAGAAATACATAAAAACAAGTGCTGAATAATGACATTCAAATTATATCAGTGTGAAGTCTTGCATCAGCAATAATTTATGCTAAAACAAAAGTTTAATAGTTTTCCTTTCTTTGATGTAATTCAGCTTGGATTAATGGCATGTATATACATGTTCATGAAAGTTATGTATCATCATTCATTAATGCACTTGCAGTACATTCTATGATACACGGGTGGAAGTATTCTTTTCTAGAATGCAAACAAAAAGTATTCATGAAGCGCCTCCATCCTTTGGCAGTGATTATTCTAAAATGCACAAAGTGGGACTTCTCCATGTGTAAAAGATATGTGGATATTTTGGGGTTATTTCTAAAAGTACTATCTCAGAAGTGGCTTATTTGATGCCCATCTAATGAATGTTTTTGTTTGCAGACATTGTTCCAGATATTGTGACAATGGGCAAACCGATGGGGAACGGTCACCCTATAGCAGCGGTCATCACTACGAAGGAGATAGCTGATAGTCTAGGGAGAGGGAAACACCAGTACTTCAATACAGTAAGCTCATTTTGAATACATAATCTTGGATAACAATATATTCATGTAGTTTCAGGGTTGTGACATCATAAACTCTAAGTAGTATTCCAAATTTTATGAATTTTTTAGTCAAAAGATGCACTGGACGTTGAGCTTAAAAAGTATGACAAATATTCTGCAAAATGATTGTGGAAAGACTACAAGTCTGGTGGAATCAGT
Source organism: Strongylocentrotus droebachiensis (assembly GCA_035222895.1). Lineage (NCBI taxonomy): Eukaryota > Metazoa > Echinodermata > Echinoidea > Camarodonta > Strongylocentrotidae > Strongylocentrotus > Strongylocentrotus droebachiensis. Next base: position 19,250 of record JAVYIG010011436.1, read on the forward strand.
TTTGTAACTGACAATGCTACCCTATAAACAAATAAAACTATAAATCCATCCCTGATCCTTTTAGGCTTACCAGAGTAATGAAAACCACATTGTTAAAATCATATGAATACAGTCTCTAACAAAAATGAGAACGATTTTACAAATAGTTGAGCATTCCATTGTTATAATGTACAAAGATATATGAAAAGACAAGCCTGAAAGAAATGATAGAGTAGATATTCTACGGTATGTGTGTAGGTACAAAACATTTATTCTTTTAAGGACATTGTTCAAATGGGTAGCAAAAGAACTGAGTACAACCTTGCTTTTGTGTATAGATCGTTTATAGCAGACCAAGATATGTGTCATCCACAGGAAAGAATAAAGTTTCTGCATGAGCTTGGTCAAAAAGCTGTGTTTCAAAACAACAGTGATTCCTCAATTTGTTATAAGATAAAAAATGCCTTTCTGAAAATTCTTTTGTTAACTGTACCTCGATTATGACTCTCTCTCTCTCTCTTTCTCTCTTCTCTCTCTCTCTCTCTCTCTCTCTTTCTCTCTCTCTCTCTCTCTCTCTCTCTCTCTCTCTCTCTCTCATTTCCTCTTCACAGTATGGTGGGAACCCAGTATCCTGTGCTATAGGTATGGCTGTCCTTGACGTGATCCGCGATGACAAGCTTCAGGAGCATGCTACCAGGATCGGTAATCTGCTCATGAAGAAAGTCAGAGATCTCGCTAAGAATTACCCCCTTATAGGTGATGTCAGGTAGGTTGGGTCTAGAAATTCAACAAGTTATATGTTTGTACATGTTATTACATGAAAGTGTACACATGGGACTATTATTATAATCATACAATGATATGGATATAATTATCAAGTCTAAAATGTAAATTGTACTCAATATGGTTTTTCTCAATGCAGATAAACCTTACCTTACAGGTCATGTCAAGTCATATCTTTTTTAAAGTAGAACTATATACAATGTTGTAATTTGTTTTATATGTTACAATTGTAATGTGGCTTTTAAGCTGTTGACTTCTGAATTCTGTCATATCCATTGGCTAATTAGCACAGGAAACCCCTGGTTCCCATAGACCAAGGGTTAAAAATTGAACTCACCTAGTTGATCATAATTATTCAAATAATGAAGACATTATGACATTTATAATGTTCAGCTTACCCAGGCCAAAAGTCTGCATTGCCTTGAGCACCTGTGACAATTATGTACTAGCTGCCGGTTCATAATATTGACTACTACTTGTATAGAAAGTTAAAAATATATCTGCAATTTGATTTATGTATTGACCATATATATATGTACAGTTGATAACTAAATTTGTCATACCCCTTGTAAATTTGATGTATTTTGTGTGTTTATCGTAACTCAAGAATGAAAGGTGGACTGGTTGAATTAGTGTATTTGTTGAATAGTTTTAGATATAAGCTTTAATATGTTACATTATCAAGAAACATCAATCTGGACAAGTACATTTTTCAATAATTACAAAACTTGGTAAGGGTATGAATAAGGTATATAACAATTTTACTCTATATCTGGTTATTGGGGATATCCATTGGTTTATTATCATCCTTATCACTCCAAAACCCATATATTATTTTATGTTTATTGATGTGAACATTTGCAATCACTTGAAGTGAAGCATGTATTTGGTTATGCCGTTCTTCACCTTCTTTCCCAACCTTAAATTCTCTTCTATTCAGGGGTTGGGGGATGTTTCTTGGTATTGAGCTCGTTCAGGACAGATCAACCAAGATGCCAGCTACAGCCGAAGCAACGTATACAATCACAAGGTATGAAACTGCAACATTATCGCTCTTTAAACTCTTTAAACATAAAGTTGAGTTCTGGTAATGCGATTGCATAGTGAAAGAAACAATGTGGAATCAATCAGAAAAGGTTGATCATCTAGCATATAAGTATTGGTGTGTATTGCAAGGTTTTGGAATCCTCAAAATGATAAGACATTTGGCCCAGTCTTGGTAAATTAGTTACCAGCACTGTACACAGAAAGATGTATATGGGACCACACAACCATGTGGCATGAAAATCTGGTCTCATTTTTAAGCCGTTACATGCCATATTTAGAATATGGAGGCATTTGAAGAGCCATGCTTTTCAGTCAACAATTTTTTCTCTGATGTTCTTCCATACTTGCATAATAACAATGATAACGCTCACAAATTATATTTCACCTCTCCCCAGAACTCAACCTTCTCTTTAAAGGGATCCGGTAACTTTGTCTTAGATCCTTTAGAAATAATCCTTGATTTAGCTCATGCTGCAATGATAATTATAAACCTTTAGGTCAGTCAGGAACTCCATGACTTTTACAAGCCGATCGCCTCCCTGATTATCAAGATATTAATGATTGGAATTACAAATTTGAAAACCGTTCGCTGAACGGTTTTCATAACACTACAGTCTATTCGGGAAAACGAGTATCGTAAAACCGGTCACTCAAAGATTTTTACTTTTTTGAGGCACTTCTTGATCATTTTGAAGCGCGATTTTTTTTAGGGCTTCAATATTACAGCATATCACAGACACTGGTAACATGTAGGAGTGTGTATCTCTGATTTAACATTGTTAAACGATCCCTTTAAGGCTTGGTCAGATATATTGCAGTAAACCGCCACCAAAAAATATGCTGCAGCTTTTAATTTTCTTCTAAAATTTAAATGAATGCCAACTGGGTGCAGTCAATGTCCTACTCGTATTCAGCTAGCGCTGTTTTATCAGATTGGAAACGTGAAGCGTATTACACTCTACATCATCATTTAAAAACAAAAAGGCTGCTAGCTTGTGCCACATGGTCTTTTGACAGGATATTAACCAAAATCTTCCCAATTTTTAGGAATTACTCTGTACTGGCACTACTACATAAAACTTGCCAACTTTAATGGGAATATCATCAATGAGAAGCAGAAGTCACTAGGTATTGCAAAGTATGCAGGCAACAAGATATCATGACATAAACATTTCTCTAATTGCTTTTATTATTTCTATAAGATATATCCAGTGCAGCAGATATCACACCTTTCATGCCGACATCTTATGGCTTTTGTTTTCTTTCTCTCTGTATGTGTTCTTTTCCTTGTGGTTGCTAGGTTACGTGAAATGCACATCCTCTTCAGCTCCGAAGGTCTATTTGAGAACGTCTTGAAGTTCAAGCCACCGATGGTCTTTGATGAAGGCAACGTTAATGATCTAGTCAAGGCACTCACTATCGTCTTCTCTGAGCTGAAGAAGAAAGGTCCACTCAAGATTCCCTCCAGTCATTTTCTCAACCAACCAATCTGGCAGGCCAGGATGAAAGGACTTGACATTGAAGAAGAAGAAGAGAATGGGTCACAGAACGGAGGAAGAGGAGGAGGAGGAGGAGGAGGGGTAAAGCGGAAGGCATCAGTAGGGACTCCGGAGACATCATCATCTGGTGTGGAATCTCCTCTAGAACTCAGCGAGGAGGAGACAGAGAACGCTTCAATGATGGCTACAAAGAAGAAGACGAAACTCACGGAAGAAGAAGAAGAGGAGATAGATCAAAATGAGATGGATTGAAATGTTACATAGACAGCTCAGATACTACCAGGCTTTGTATATTCATTTATAATATGTCCATATCTATTTACCTTTTTCTTATGCTATATTCATGTTCCTAAAAACTAAAATTATGAACATTCTATATTTATCGTAAAAACACTGATCAATTTGCTGTGATATCGCTTCATAAGAAACAGTTACTATATCGCATTTGCTTTGTAAGTTTCATTAATAAAGTGATGTTTAAAAGTCCTTCTTTTTTTCTTACTCCTTTTTCTCTTCTCCTTCCTCCTGAAACTAAGCTCAGTATGTATAAAAATCAAAACCATTCTATGCCATTGAGGATGGGAAGCAGATCATATATATATTGTGTTTTTTGTAGTATCGCAGACATTGGATTTTATTTCACTATTAACATCCATGAGGAGAAGAATATATTATATATATTTTTAGGATGGGTTTGTGAGTTACTCGTTATTCAAGATCGATCCATTTATTTTATTCTTGATGTGTGGCAAATGTTACTTCTATGCATATTGCGTTCAAATGTTTTAATCAAAATTTTATCAGAGTAATTTATGTAAAGCCGTGTTGTGATAAGGCGCAAATAGTAGTGCAGGTTGTGTGTTTGATGCTGTGTATGAGTTCCAAAAAATGATTAACAAATCGATAATGAAAGGTTCTATACTCTATTAGATGTGCACAACAGTTTGTTTATTGGACAAATTGTTGATGTAATTTTATGTAGTGCTTCTACTTGTGTAATATTTGATTTGCAGTATTACTCACAATGATCTGTATTTAGTCTTTACCCACTTTTATTGTAATCTGTTTCATGTAAAGTATTGTCTATGCTTGTGCCATATTGCTGGAAGTTCTACATCCATAGAAAGATTTTTTAAATGTTTTTTTTTTTTTTTTTTTTTTTTTTTTTGGGGGGGGGGGCGCTTGAAATCTTAAAATCAGCATGTTAATTCATGCGAGCGTTGGCATAGTTGCTACACAGCTTCCATTGTAAAGTTGCTATGTATTGACCAGTGTAAATGGGGCTACATGTAGATGCAGGGACTTTACAAGATATGTGAATTAAAGTCAAAGCCTTTTGTGTGAAAGAAAATCATAATATTTTGTAGTGTGAATCGGGTTTCAGTTATTGTTTTGCATACAAAAAGTACCGTAAATCTCCGTGTATAAGGCGCACTTTTTTGGCGCCGAAAAAATTTGAAAATCGGGGGTGCGTCTTATACACAGATACAGAAAAAAAAAGTTTTTTTTTTTTTTCCCTTCCCGATTTCGATTTATGGCGCTATGCCTGGCAATGTCTCCCAGCTCAGTAATCAGTGTGTTGACTCACCACTCGGAAACTACAACAACACTCAAATTTGTCTGTCATCTTGGTTTGAAAGTAATCTTTCTAATAGATCTCAAAATGTAGTTTTTAATAATTCCTCAATTTTTTTTTCTATAACAAATGGTGTACCACAAGGTTCTATCCTAGGTACTCTATTGTCAGAAATTTAGAGGATTCTATTCATATCATGCATGACTATTGATGTTTGGCATAGAACACAGTGCTTCTGCTAGCTGATGTGATGAGGCTGGTGTGGGACACTTGGTATCATGAAGCCTTAAGAGTCTGGACCTGTTTTTAATTTACATTAATGATCTTACACACATTCTTCTACAACGACATTGTTACTATTATTTGGTGGGTTTTCGGCAACAAAACAACAACAACAAAACAAAAAAAAACTTTTTTTTTTTTTTTTGCCCCCAAAATAGGGGTGCGCCTTATACACAGGTGCGCCTTATACACGGAGATTTACGGTACATGTATTTGTAATTGTTACTCAAGAATGCTCTGACATAGCTAGACTACATATATTTAGTTGAATGATGTTTGATGCGGATCTTGATAGATATGGAATTATCCTGTTTATCTCAGGCCTGGTATTCAATGAATGAATATCAATATTTTATTACTCAGAGAGAAAATGAATTTATATCCAATTGCTTATATTAGATATACAAGTTCCAGAAGAACCAAAGATGCATGGTTGTCAGATAGTAGCTGTTGTTTAGTAGATGGCCCTTATAGTGCCATCAAATCTACCAGCTTGTCAACGTGAAATATTTTGTCAGGCAAGTTTTCATCTCATTTGGTCTTGATATACATGTATAAGATGTTAGGAGCGATTTAACTTCATCAGTAATAATCTTTTCCAAATTTCTAAAAGGAAAAACTGGTTTCCTTAGCGTAAATTTATTTGGTACATTACCAATCTTTTGTCTCTTTATAGCGCAGAGCTCTCTGAATACACATAGGACCTTTGTTGCGTGCAGTTGTCATTCATATACACGTTCACAAAACGTGGCAGCTTTTTTGCGACGGTTTACCGCGTCATATCTGAACGAGCCTTCGGGGGTACTAGCAGGGTTGTGAAGGCAAGAGGACTTGTAAAGCATCGATAATGATGTTGTTGGGTAAGCTGAAAGCCTAAGGTTCAAGCATTCATCAATCAAATTGATTGGTATACTGCTTTTGATATTGAAAGCAAAGATTTCATCATCTGGTATCTAGATGATAATGAACTAATGAAATGCAATGATGATCTGAGTAGTGTTAGATATCTAATGTATGCTGTGCACTGGGTGAGGAAGGTTATGTATTGGTTTAACAAGATATTGGAAAGATATTAATCTACATTTGCAACTCTCCACTCAGGTGAGGTAAACACCCGGTAGGAAGGATTCCTTGAATGTTTGAGCACCTTTTCATGGTAGCTCCGCTAAAGCGGGTTAATAATATGATTGTAGGGCCATCAGGGAGAACAGTATTAATACTAATGAGGCCACCCAGTGTAAACAAGACGTATTATTATTATTATTATAACAAAGTAATACATTTATAATGATGTAATTAGATAACACTCATCTGACATACATATATAAATATTTAGTCTGATGAATTAAAATTGTAAAAGATATATATATTTTAAAGAGGAGTTTAAACAAGTTTTCTTGTAGACTTTATTCCAGGACAAGGTGGCTTTTCTGCTAGTTTATCAAATACAGAGAAACCTCCAAATTAAAACTTGCCGTTTACGTAGCTGTGTGATTTTCATCATCTCATTGTGGCAATGTACTTGGTTAATGATGTATCCATTTGTGTTACATTGTAATATAACCACATAACTAAGTGTAATACTTAAATTAAGAGATACTAGCCTTATTAATTAAAGATATAATAATTATATACCAATATGTCTGTGTGATTTAAGTAGAGTAATATGCTCCATTTTATTTTTAACCCCCCAAAAATATTACTGATTTCTTCTGTGATAATGTTGGAAGGTTGGCTTATCTTTCATTACATGACTATGAATTTGTCTTTATTAGAACTTAACATTTCTAATTTCATCTTTAGAAAATACATATATTATCTAGCTTATTTTCTAGTTGCAAATATGAATCCATTGTGCCCTGCAACTCACCCCTCTACATAATCTTTGATTGTTGCATACCGGTAATCTCTTATTATCAGTGCATTCTTTAGTGATAAGGATGTAGGGATTCTAATATCAAATATATGTATTTTCTCCTCTCACTTTCTCTACATGTATCAAAAACATTATATTTTTCAGCCATTTGAATCTGATATGTATATGTACAGTAACATGCGTGTAATCAGCTTTCTACCAATAAGATAAAGGCACACATAGTCAGTTGTCATGACTATGTTTATATATACTGGTGCAGTGTTTTGTGTAATTCTTAAAAGGCAAAAGAGGATTAACTCTCTCAAAAAAATGAAGTGATAACCGTGTGAGATCAGTTAGCAGACATATAGTAAACTTCTAGGAAAAGAAGAAGCTCTGTTCTAAGGGAATATGAAAACTTTCGCCGCTACCACCATGTTTCAATATCGTTTTCGTAGCATTCAAGTTACACATAAACAAAGGATAGAACACACAGCACCTGCAAAGCCAGATTGTATGCTCAATAGTAATAGTAATAGTATATTTGTAAAGCGCTTAGAGACATTTGTATTAAGCGCTATATAAAAATTAAATATTATTATTATTATTATTATTAAGAGTATTATTTTTATTACTAGTGAGGCTATATGCTACCCTCTTTTGAATAAACATTTTAAGTGTTTCTTTCCTTCAATCTCATACACATTATTGTCCCTATGGAGAGTGATGATTATTCATGATATTCATGAGTGATATAGTGATATTGTGTGTGCACACAAGATGAATAAATTACACATATAGCTAAATGCATATCGATTTTGTGTGTCCTTATTCATTGCTTGTAATACAAGTCTTTGTGAAGTGCCTCAATACAAATTATTTCATTAACCTGACAAGAATTATAGTACTTCAATAGTCAGAATTCAAACTGCATATATCAAGTGTTGCTAGATAGGGCAAGCCATAATGTTTGTCCGACTGGGCTAAAACTACTGTATGCAGTTCAGATTCTGTCAGGTGGATGAAATAGTTTGTATCGAGGCACTTCACAAAGATGTATGCATTAAATTTGGTTACTTTATGAAAATAGCAACATTCTGTATTTGCAGTCCTTGTCAATTATAAACAACTAGGAAGCCAAAGTCAAATGGTAAATTTGATCCGATGGTAATCAGTATCCAATATTCTTCTCTTCCTCCTCCTCCTCAAATAAGTGGGGGGTTAATATTCACATCAGGAAATTAATTTCTCTACAAGTTCATAGCTACCTTTTTGAATAATTTTGAATAATTTAGTAAGTTGACTTGCAATACTGAAATGACACTTTAGTCTCACAATGTGAAAAAATGGTCCACACAGAAATTGTTTTGCTTATCAATTTCTTCTATTAAATGAGATGAATACTCCTCAGGTCCGTTTCTGTATGCTGGACCAGCCCCAGCCCCCCCCCCCCCCCCAATTTTGGCTGTTAGTTTTTGTTGAGGCCCACTGTAGCTGTTTAATCACATTTCATTCCAATGTTAATGTTATCTATAGAATATCAAAGTGCTATTAACATTATATTCGCTAGTCCTGTTAAACTTAATACGTTTCTATGTGCTGTCAGCGCACTTATTCTTATGGCCGTGTTATGAAATGCTGCCCAGGTTACTGTTTCTAAACAACAGAGCCTGCACACGAGGTTCACCGCAAAATTAATTCAGTGTTTGGGGCAGGTGTGATCACCATGCCATTGTTCAGCACAAAATATTTTGGAAATAGCAATCTTGACAATTTTTGACAAAACTTTGGGACTCTTTAGCACAAACTCGCCTTCACTTTTCACCTAACTCTCCAGAATATAAAAAAATTAATTCATCATGAATACATCAATACATCAAATATAAATTTATCAACACACAATTTGAGGTTAGGTGTTTTTTTTTGCACCATTTATTTGCATAAAACACAAAATGTTAGTAAACTTTCACAAAAGAAAGAAAATAAAATGGCATCATTATCAACATTATGGTTGTAATGCCAAGATACATGTAGCAATCATGTAAATACAAAGAACTTTTTCTGAGAAAAATCTTCCCCAAGGGCTGTGACATTCAAACAAATCATGAGCTTGGAATTCTCCACTTCCGTTTCAAACCAAAGTATTTTCTGACACAACTGAATTTTTTTGAAAATCATTCTGCTTTGACTGCGGTATCTCAATATTTTAGACTGAAAATGACTTTAACAGAAAAATTATTACTCTACTTTTAAGTTACAAATTCAGAAAGAAAAGCTTTAGAAAAAGACAAATAAATTCATTACACACCTTGGCAGTCAGGAGATTTTTTTCAAAGCATAGAAGAAAACCACTGCAATGTTATTTTGGCAAAGAATTATCAAGTGCACTTTCACGAAGTCAAAATATATACATGTAAACCCTTTAACCCTTACTGTACTGGAGGGGGGCCTGGGAGGCATTTTCGGAGATTGCGCCGCAACCGCTCGGAATTTTTAATTGTCGTTTCATGACTTTTTTCCCTCAAGTCTTACGCACATTTTGATACCATTTTCGTCGAAATCGGATATACCTGTAAGGCGTTATATAACAATTAGTATGCGCATAATCATAATCCATCAAAATTTGCATAAATTATCATTATTAATTACATTAAAATAACTTTTTTGTGTTAGAAAAGAAGTTTCATATGAATCATGAGTTTCAACATTCAAAAAGTGGAGTTTGACACGTTTTTTGTAAAATGCATAAAATTAGCACATTTTGCATAATTAATTAGGCTAACGACAAAAATTTGCATATTCAGAAAAAACTAATTATACCATCTTGTTCCTTACGTAAATATCTACAAACATGCAAATTTTTGTGTTCACCGGATAATCGACGGCCGAGATCATAGGGGGGGGGGGGGGCCTCCCAGGCCCCCCCCCCCCCCCCCCAGTCAGTGGGTGCTCAAAATAGCCCAGTACAGTAAGGGTTAAAAAGTTTGGAATATCAAGTATGGTTGATTATACCCCTCTTGTCATGGTATCAATCATCGCTAAACTTAGTATCATTAGAAAGTCTGTTAATTCTTTTTAAATGGTACCCCATTTTTTATAAAAAAAATGTAGGCATGGGATTAAAGAGCTATAACTGATCAACTTGACTTCCCAAACTTTTTTGAGGGGTTGATATTATAAAAGAAACCTCTTCAGCCAAAGTCAGATAATGTACACTATAAGACATGCTGATTCTGTTTAACAATCCAAAGCTTCATGCAAGAAATGTCTATTTATTAGATTGATTTGAAGAATACCAATACCCGACAACACCTCGCAGGAATTAATCCCTTGAAATGTTAGAGTACCATTAATGGCAGCCATGCTTGAGCCAGATAATTATTTGTATAAAAAAATTATATGAAGAGGTGACTCATGAAATGAGGAAAATATTCCCCAAAAGAAAAAAGAAAAAGGAGGCCCCCAAAAGTTGGCATCTCAGAAATAGCACATCATTATTTGGCTAAGATGAAATTGTCAGTTCGAGTTTTAAGGGTGTGTAAAAGTTTATCACTCTCAATAATACTATACCCTTCTGGCTTTCAACAGATAAAATATAATTGAGAAAAGTTTCTCTATGCCTAAATTAATTCTTAAATCAACAATAAATTCCTACAAAAGACATCCCATGTCATTTAAAAAATACATAAATTAACATTTATGTAAAGTGGAATTTAATTCATGATTAGATAGAACTTTTTTCTTAACATACAATAAATTGAGCTAAAAAGCTTAATGGATGCTGAAATAATTCCTAAGTATTGAAACTATCAATATACTACTACATGATAGAAAAATAGATCCACATTGATTCAATATTTATAACAAAACTACGTCTCTATAACTATCGGCTAGTTCACTATCTACACTCAATCACTATCACTACAGGGTAAAAGATTGGTTTAGGATTAATACTTCTTCATTCTTTCTTTTATACAGACCAAGCAAAATAGATCATATCATACCATCCATGGACTAATTAAATTCTGTTCTTGAAAAATATGAAACTTCTCCTGAAACTTTCATGAATTGCAAAATTGTGTCGTCATTCAAAAATCAAAAACTCCCAACCACTTGATACATTTGTGAAAGTTTCATGCCAACTGGCAAAAGGCTCGTCAACGCGTGCTATTAAATTAACATACTAAAATGAGATATTTCCTCGGCAAAATATTAGACCTTCAAAAACATATAAATCCTTCAAAAATATCTGGCATTATATAAATAATGATAAGATAAATATATATATCTTAGTAATAGACCCTCTTATATAGAGAAGTCGATACTAATGCAGATTCCAATTTTTGACCTTCTGAGTAATTTCTCTAAGCACTGCTGGCAAACTACTTGCATCAATTTTGAAATTTGAATTTCATAAATACATTATTGCAGTATGTATAAAGTTAAGAGCAAATTGTAAGATAAATATTTGTTACAGTAACCATACAAAATAATGAATGACTCGGGAATACACACCATAATGCTCTCACAGAGAGATAGAGAGGCGATTGACAAAGAAAGTAGCGGGAGAGAGAATGAAAGAGTGATTCCACTGTCCACTTACAAAGTGCATTAACAGAATCTTTCCTCTCCACTATGGTTTGTGTGGATTAATAACTGGCAAAGATCTGAGAGTTTGCCTTATGTTGAAACAATTAGTGTATTGCGGGTTAAATGTAACAATTTGTCATGAGCTGAGCAAAATGGCACAAACAAAAACTTTTGTCATTTGTTCCATCTCTTGGTTTTGTAAAGAAAGGACGGATAAATAACAAAGAACCTATCACATTTGAAAAATGTACAAACAAAGAAGGTTTGTGTATAAGTATTAAGAGAAATCGTTTTGTTAAAGCACATTTCTAAAAAAAGAATACACGGAAGTATTGAGCGATTAAGCTCTTGAAAGCTGCTCTAATACATTGGAAAAGATCTCTGTTAAATAACAAAAAAATACTTCAATATCAATGTGAGAAAATCACACTTATACAACCCCAAATCTTATAAGAGTTTCCGTGAACAGAAATGTATATTTTACACTGAATCGCATCCAGTCTTGCTGTTCAACAAGGCTCATGACAAATTATTGTTCATTCTGCAGCATCCTAGCTAGAGCTCACACACGCCAAGCACACATGAACAAAATGTTGAAATATGGAGGTTTTCTGATCAACGGATGTTGGAACATCTTTTCCCCAGCCTTGTTTCTACCTGGTACAGTCAAACCTGCTTTAGTGACCACCTGTCTACAAAGACCACATTTTTTGTTTCCCTTGAAAATGGTTTCTCATTGAAACATGTACTAAAGGAACCTGTCTACAGAGACCACATTTTGTGTTTCCCTTGGGCGGTCGCTATAGACAGGTTTGACTGTACCATGTCCATATTGGGTCCTAATACTGAAGAGTATGTCTGTAAATCAACTGCTTGATGAAGCTGCCTGGGCTTGTCGTTGAATGTTCCTCTTAGCTGCTTCCATGGTGTTCTTCATCAACATGGCTACCGTCATGGGTCCTACACCACCGGGGACTGGTGTGATGTAACTAGCCTTCTGAGATACCTCTGTTAATTAAACAAAGTACACACAAATACTCAACGTTATATTAGGTTCACTGTAAGGAGTTACATAATTGGGCAAGTCCGAAGTATTTGATCATCCGTCCCTCTGATGGGACATTAAATGGAGGCGCTTTGTAGAGGAGAGTCACTACCTTTGCGCGTTAAGAACCCACTGCACAAGTGGGAAACCCTGGTGTTGCGGCCCACCTGCGCACCCCTCATCATTTATACCATATGTGTCCAAAGATAATGAAAACTGCACACCAATGAGGTGAATAGTAACAAAAGTTCTAAAAAATATTTTTGACATACTTTCTTTTCTTGAGGGGATTAATAATAATATCTGTAAAGCGATTAGAGACAGTATTCCCTATCAAGCGCTGTATAAATCCAGATTCTATTCTTTTTATTTATAATAATCATGAATAGAAATGAAAAGGGTCAATAACATTCATAGGAGTAACATGATTTCAAAAACCTTTCCTCGTATTCGTTCCCACTCACCCCCTTTTTAAGGGATCGTTTAACACCGTTAAATCTGAGATGCAAAGCCCTTCTTGTTATCAGGGTCTGTGATATGGTGGTATATATTGAAGCCCTAAAAAAATTAGGCTTCAAAATGATCAAGAAGTGCCTCAAAAAAGTAAAAACCTTTGAGTGACCAGTTTTACCATACTCGTTTTCCCCAATAGACTGTAGTGTTATGAAAACCATTTGGCAAACGCAAAATTTAATTTCGATTTCCAATCATAAATATCTTGATAATCAGACAGGTGATCAGCTTTTAAATGTCATGGGATTAAAGCACGCCCCAAAGGTTTATATTATGATTGCAGCATGAGCTAAATCAAGGATTTTTTTTTAAGAATCTGAGACAAAGTTACCGGATCCCTTTACATCATCTTTCTTACCTTCATAATTGACATCTCCGACCAGCTTGAACTTCCCCGTCTTCTCATCCTTAACCCTGTTGATCCCAACGTCAATGACCGCGACGCCTTCCTTCACCATGTCACCACCGATGAGGTTCGGTACACCACAAGCTATCACGATGATATCAGCTGACTTGACAAAGCGATTCAACTGCTCTGGTGGAGTGTAGCGATGGCATAGGGTGACGGTAGCATCCATTCCCATACCAGAGGCTGTAATCAGGACCAAAGCAAGGCAAATCAAGGTTAGTACTTCGGTAATGTACAAGTGTTTTCTTACAAGATGAATTTGAGTTCTGGACTCCTGGCCCGTCTTACAAAGAGTAACAATTGATCCAAATCAATCGCAAGTTTGCAATCTCCTACACTTTTTTACATTTTGCCATGTCTGGAAGCAATGAGGAAAGATTGATTACATAGTCCATAATCAGAATGTATTATGAGGTTTTAGAATCCTCATAGAGAAATTGAATTCTGAGTCTTGCTGAAAGCCAAGTGAACTACAACAACCATAAATGTGAATATTGGACTACACACAAATATGACATGAATCGTGTTTGGTCCAAATTCTTCAGCCACTTCTCTTCATATACACCCGACTATGAGGGCATATGATAAGCTTTTTTTTTTTTTTTAAATCTCATTCCGAACAGTCACATGAAAAATAAAAAATACTTTCATCTTTACCAGAACCCAACCTTCTCTTTAAAAATGATGAACATTTGTCATAATATTGTAAACTAATAAGTGTGTAAATTGACTTTTTCTAGATATCTAAATGAGGATTTATTATATAACAGCTGATTTTGGTTCTAAAACCATACTTACCATGTGCTCCATCAGCATTCATCAATGTTGCAATCGGCATTCCAACGTTCTTTGATCTTCCACAGACGACAGCATTCTTGCCAAACAAGTCAATACCTGAACATTGAAAGAAAGTAATTAATACAATATAAGAGTTTGGTGAATAGCATCGCCCTACAGTTACTCTAGATGTGCCACATAATGCATTATAAGACTTCCCATGTTCTTTGTTCAATCTGCAGTATCATAACATTTCCAGAAAAATACTGCTATGTTTCAAAATAATTGTTGTGTGTGTGTTTCAAGCAGAGTTTACCTTTTAGTGTTGTTAATTGCTTTCTTTTGTCAATTCCAAAATTTTACGCAAAGGGACATGGTATGGTGTTGAGCTTAACTTAATGTAAGCCCCTAGAGTTCATACAAAGTGTCACTGTCAAGGAGTCTGCTATCGAGACTACATGAATATTCTATTAGTGACTGCATTGAAATTCATACTGGTGTATCTGGTGTATCAGGTGTACGATACGAACCAGTCTAATCCAGTGCTGAAACCAACACTGTTAACTACATGCTGAAGATTTAGGATGTAATGAATCATGAATGTGGTAAAGAGCAGTGTACAAAGAGGAGGTGCAATGGCTCAGTGGTAGAGCAGTGGTTTCGTAACCGGGACCGGGAGGTGAAACCAAGTTGCTGCGCTAGTGCCCTTTGGTAAGGCATTAACCTATTCATTACCAAGTCCCTCGGAGAGGACTTTTAGCCATCAGTCCCCTGGATGCTTACTTTAAAGCAAACACATGCTTTCTCAGCAGTCGGCGAGGCATACAGCACTTGTTGAAGTTCCAAATGAACTTTTATTTCCACACAACTTTTCCGTTCTCTAACACAGAATCCGTAATACACTGTATGGGCAATTCTGCAATATTAAAGCCCTAGATTTGGAGGAGTATTTGAGAAGAAATGGGCAGAGTAACTTGAATGTACAAAGTGAATATGTCCTAAAAATAGTACGGTCCACTCTTCTAATATGACTGCTTAAAGCCCCTCTATAGTGTTGGGAGCCCGAACAATTTGATGGAAAAATTTCATCATAATGTGAAAGAGGATGTCATTTAAGACACATTTCTGCATTTTCAAAACAAATGTCTTTGAAGTCGAATATTGATGAAAGAATACAAAATTTAGGTTTTCTGAGTATATCAGAAAGCCTAAATTATGTATTATTATTTCTTTTATCAATATTTGTCTTCAAACACATTTTTTAGGGGGAAATCTTTGCAGAAGTGTTTTTTAAATGAAAACCTCTTTCACATTACGATACAATTTAAGTGAAACTTTGCCGTCAAATTTTTGACGAATATGGGGCTCCCAACACTTTTAGAGGGGCTTTAAGGCTTATTGTCAATAAATACTATTTCCCGGAAATATAATCCACGTTCCTCGACAACTGGATCAACAAAACAAGCTGCTCTGTAACTTTAACAGATATGCACTGATTATCATTCCTGCTAATCAGTGATGTAATGATACCGGTACTTATTATGCAATTCTAATACCTGGTAGTTTAATTTGTTTGGATAGGGAAATGGTGGTCTGGAAATCGGTGTTCCTTCACTGATAAACCATACTAAGCCAGCATATTGGACCTTTACATTTTAGTTTGCAATAACGACCCACAACCATGACCTCACAGGAAGCACTCAATATTTCAGTTACATTCTGTGGTTTAGCAGTTCCAACTGGAGCTTTATTCATAAGATACAAAGATGAAATGTTGTTGCAATGCCTATACTGTACATGTAGACATCCTTCAATGCATTTCCTCACAAACTACCATACACTATAGCATACAGTGTAGCAGGGATGACAGAGGGCAAGTCTAAACGCACCCTACCAATATTCATCATGTACTAACTCAACTGATCGCTTGATGAGTTCCCATATACCATAAGGTGTAGCAGGGATGACAGAGGGCAAGTCTAAACATACCCTACCAATATTCATCATGTACTAACTCACCTGATCGCTTGATGAGTTCCCATATACCATACGGTGTAGCAGGGATGACATAGGGCAAGTCTAAACACACCCTACCAATATTCATCATGTACTAACTCACCTGATCGCTTGATGAGTTCCCATATACATGTACCATACGGTGTAGCAGGGATAACAGAGGACAAGTCTAAACGCACCCTACCAATATTCATCATGTACTAACTCACCTGATCGCTTGATGAGTTCCCATATACTAAGGCTGTGCACAACAGTGTAATGAGGTACCCGAGTACACTCCCAGGCTTACAGGCGAATACTCGAGTATTCGGACGCCATGTTTTTTTTATAATTTTTTATAATTTGTTTGAATTTTTTTGATTTTTTTTTATTTTTTTTTGAATTTTTTTATTTTTTGACTTTTTTTTCTTTTTTGACTTTTTTTGCCACTACCATACCACTCGGCAGTTTCTCAGATCCCTCGCCTAAAACGCATGCAATTTTACTTTAAGTTGCAGTTGAAGGCGCCGATTTAATAAGAATAATAACAGTAAACAATGCTGTTTTAAAAACCAAAGATGGCAGAATAATCCATTTTCCTCCAAGTCCAAACAGAAATCTGGACATTTGGTCCCAGTTTCTGAAAGGTGAGTTTGACAGTGCTTGAGTTGGGAAACATTTTTACCGACGGTACCATGCCAGCGGCTGCCGCTCTCCCTGGCACGGGTAAGCGTTGGCCTGGACATTTTTTTTTTTTTTTAATTTTTTTTTTTTTTTTTTTTTTTTTGCGGCCGAATATTCGGGTACGAGAAATCGTACCCGAGTAGTTGTCAACCGTGCGGGTACTCGAGCATTCGACTACCCGTCGCAGCCTTACCATATACCATACGGTGTAGCAGGGATGACAGAGGGCAAGTCTAAACACACCCTACCAATATCCATCATGTACTAACTCACCTGATCGCTTGATGAGTTCCCATATACCATACGGTGTAGCAGGGATGACGGAGGGCAAGTCTAAACACACCCTACCAATATTCATCATGTACTAACTCACCTGATCGCTTGATGAGTTCCCATATACATGTACCATACGGTGTAGCAGGGATAACAGAGGGCAAGTCTAAACACACCCTACCAATATTCATCATGTACTAACTCACCTGATCGCTTGATGAGTTCCCATATACATGTACCATACGGTGTAGCAGGGATAACAGAGGGCAAGTCTAAACACACCCTACCAATATTCATCATGTACTAACTCACCTGATCGCTTGATGAGTTCCCATATACCATACGGTGTAGCAGGGATGACGGAGGGCAAGTCTAAACACACCCTACCAATATTCATCATGTACTAACTCACCTGATCGCTTGATGAGTTCCCATATACCATACGGTGTAGCAGGGATGACGGAGGGCAAGTCTAAACACACCCTACCAATATTCATCATGTACTAACTCACCTGATTGCTTGATGAGTTCCCATATATCATACGGTGTAGCAGGGATGACAGAGGGCCAATCTAAACGCACCCTACCAATGTTCATCATGTACTATTTAACTATTAAACTTTTATGGATTTGAATTGAATTGAAATAAAACTTGAACTAAACTCACCTGATCGCTTGATGAGTTCCCATATACCATACGGCGTAGCAGGGATGACGGAAGGCAAGTCTAAGCACAGTCTGCCAATATTGACCATGTTGAACCCATCTACATCTTTCTCTGGTATGACTGAATCACAGATGGTCCTCTCATCCATGTGAGGCGGGACGGGGAGCTGGACCAGGATGCCATCGACGTTGGGATCCTGGTTGAGGTCGTCTACGATCGCTAGAAGCTCTTTCTCAGAGATGTCGGCAGGCTTCGTGATCGTGGTTGAAGTAATACCTTCATTAGAGAAAGCAAATCAATAATTATTTTACAAATGAAAAGTCCTATTAATGACTACTTGTTGAGGTCGTCTACGATCGCTAGAAGCTCTTTCTTAGAGATGGTGGCAGGTTTCGTGATCGTGGTTGAAGTGATACCTTCATTAGAGAAAGCAAAACAATATTTATTTCACAAATAATGATTGTTTGTTTAGTCTCCATTGTCAATAGTTATTTTACTGCAGAATAATTGATTATCCTTGTTAAAAGTCAATGAGGGCAGGCTTTCAAGTAACATCTAGTTTTGCTAAATGTATTCTACACAGGCACAGCAATCATCAAACATTACCTGTTTTGGTGGTTTGTATTGGTTATTTTTCTTATTTCCATGATCCATCCAAATGTATTCCTTTGCTCATTTAACACTGGCCACTTGTATGAGAGTTTACATGTACATTTTCTTTGCCATTGAATCATAAATGTAAATGAATGAAAAAGTTAATCTTATTCATGAATGAATACGCTATGAATTACATGTAAGTAGAATACTGAGTGTACAAAAACAAGTAAAGAATGAGAGAGTTTTTAGGGACCTATTTTCATGATTCCTAGTAACCAACAATGACATGAAGCAGATCACAAATTGATTGGTTTTTGTTCATAATTCATATCATTGTTCTCGTTTATGTATGCTGTCATTTACTTACTATGTATGTTAATTGTTTGATATTATGTTCCTGGTAATTAAATATATAAAAATAATCACGGTAATCAACTGGAAGTAGAGATCCACTTGGGGTGTATTTTTAAACTCAAAGATCAAACTCCCTACAAGGATAGAGCGCATGTATTTGTACAGTGCTTATCTAACTACAGTTTGTACAATATTGCATTATCCATTGCCTAGATTAGATGAGCAATGCATTACAAACAAATGTCAAGGTCTGGAATTTTCCATGACTAAAAAAGGACTTTAGACTCATAGCCGCAGGCCACAGCTAGCTCGACTGAACTCCTATTGTGAAGGGTCTGTCCCATGCACTCTATGTGCTGTATCAGCAAAATATTGCACCCCTCTATTACTAAAATGCAAAATATTATCTTTCCTTTCAATATGAAAAGTTCAAAAATACAGGTGATGGCCGTTCACACACATTTTGTACATTAAATGATTTTTTTTTTAATACAGCCATTTATATATTCTGTACAATTACATGTATTTAACGGGAAGTTACACTTTTACTAACATAAATAATGAAATTTACATGTAGATGTAAGACTGTGACGTATTTGCATGGCATATCAGATACTACATGTACATATGTATATCAGGTCATACAGGTCTTCAATAAAGAATGAAGAACTAGGAATCGCTGTGGCATCTACAATGTATTTCTGCTTTAACTGTGTTGATGTAGAACAAGACTATGGGCAACTTAATTTCAAACTTCAATTCTAGATTACCTAGAAGAGTACTGTAATAATTGATATCAGTATCAGTAGGTTACCATATGATATGTCTGCATATAAAAGAAAACATGCATACATCTTTGAAAGATTGATAATGCTTTCTGTTTTTTCATAACTTGTTAGTTAAGTAAATATACCCACAAATCATTTTTTAAAGAATTTAGACAAACTTATTTCAAATAAAATCAAAGACTTTTTGCCCATTTCCTTTCTCATGAAAATCTACCATACATGTATTTACATATAAAGTGGGTTACACAATGAAATGAAAACAAATCCTTAATTTCTATGTGCTATGTACACATACATGTATATCCTCCTACATTGAATAAGCAAAGTGGTTGATTATTCTCAGAAAATTGTGAATTATCAGTCTAAATTCATGTCTTCATTTCCTGAAGTACTATTTAGAATAATCCGTACTTTATAATCCTGCTCCCCCAGAGACTTGAGTTGGGTAAATAACAGACAGTGCCATACCTTTATCCTCTTTAGAACTCATATGGGGAACCTTAAATTCACCTTCAATGTGAATTGCAATCTTGTGAAAGCACTAGGGAAGTCCCCTGAACTGTCACACTATCTTCTTTCATTTTTAGTCGTACTTTTTTTTGTATACAGTATCACTGCTCCATGTGTGAACATACCTTCATGGTGCACACAGGGAAGTGGACCATAGCCCACTACATTGTAATGTATGGTCAATAAACTTGGCACTTTCCACTTACGTTCATTTATTTCATGCAGCTCATATCTCTTCCAATGCCAAATGAACCGAGCATCACAAACTAAACTCATCATGCTTACAATATTTTCTTCCTTTCTTTTGAATGCTTTAAGGAAGTCAATAAATTTGGACCACCCCCGCCCCCACAGGGCTACTTATTCAAAATAAGAAAGAGAGAAATAACTAAATTTCTACCACCCACTAGAAAGCACAATAAATTGTTTGCAGGTAAACAGGTGCAATAAGGAAACGGAGAACCTGGAATATTGGGGGAAAAAAGGATCAGAATATATCTGGAAGGAAAAAAGAGGAAACTGAAATAAATGTTTTGAGAGAACATATATGTAAATGGAGAAAGCAAGAGAGAGATAGAAAGAGACAGAGAGAGACAGAGAGAGAGAGAGAGACTGATAAAGAGAGATACAGAGAGAGAGAGAGAGAGAGACAGAGAGGCTGTTCACACCGGCAGAGATAGCGCGCCCTAGACCGCGCTATCTCTGCAGTTTGGAAGGTACAACGTCGTTTCGGTCCGCCCAACATCGAGCCACGGCGAGCCAAAACGGCGTGCCACTGGAGCACCTCTTGGGGGTGGTCTCCGAGAGATAGCGCGGTCTAGCGCGCGCTAGAAAAAAGGGGGTGCTACGATAGACCGCGCTATCTCATTGCGGTGTGAACAGCCTCAGAGACACAAAGAGAGAGACACACAAAGAGAGAGAGAGAGAGAGACAGAGACAGAGAAAATGCACGTGGTAGCCTTAGGTATTCCCGTTTCCCTGATAGCGTGGAAAGTCTGAATGGAATTTTCCAGTCAAGCCGCATGTAGGAAATTGAACTCACTACAGTCTGATCAAAGTCCATGCTCGGCATGAATGTAAACAGACAAGTTGCACGTGTTGAAGGGGAAGCTTTGATGATGCTCCTACAAGTCAATAGTTCACTGATAGTTGACACAAGAATAGTGCATTCTTTTCATCTTTACCGGTTATTTTTTTCACTAAATATATATATTCTGATAACAGAAGCTTCAAAAAAATTCCTTTTGTTAAATCTACATCAAAGTGTTCCTAATACAAATACAGTCAAACCTGATTTAGTGACCCCCTGTCTACAACAAGCACATTTTTAGTTTCCCTTGAAAATGGTATCTCATTGAAACATGCTAAAGGAACCTGTCTACAAAGACCACTATTTGGTTTCCCTTGGGCGGTCACTGTAGACAGGTTTGACTGTATAGCCTATGTCTCTAAAATTCACAACAAGTTAAAAAATAGTATACATGTAGTTAATACAATGGTGATCAGACCGTCTACCTGATTACCGTAAATATAAATAAAGCCATTAGTTTTCAAGCAGTCTTTATATCATAGATCGGCCCTATATCTTTATTCTGAACACTGAAATTACAAAATGAATGCTGGAATGGTAGGTAGGTCTACCTGCTTTTGATGCAGCTTTGGCTTTGTTCTTGACATAGACGGAACTAGCTGGATCCTCTCCTACGAGCACCACAGTCAGCTGTGGAGCTCTGTTGCCTTGGGCAATCCATTCATCCGTCTCTACTCGGATCTCTTTCAAGACATCTCCCGCTATCCTCTTCCCATCAATGATCTGGGCTGGTAAAGACCTGTACATATGAAAATAAACATTCCAAAATGATTGAGGATACTTCCTAAAAATGTAAATTTTGATATCTTATCATGAGTTAGACTATATTCAAAGATTTATTTTACAACTTCTAAACTTACATTTCTCCGGTAGAAAATATTATACATGTTCATCTGGACAACAATCCGACTGCTCTTCGATCTTCCTAACACAGTTTTTGTTCCTATGCATGCCATACATGCCGACTACAGCCTACAGAGGATTGGCCCAGGGTAGATCATACTTTCAAAAAAGGAGATATACAAGTAGGCCTACATACCATACGCATACAATGCACCATTAAATTCAAAGGCAAAAGAGAGGGCTCTACTATAATGAAGCTATTTTTTGTAAGAGTGACTGCACATGACACAAATCTCATCACATTCACACAACTTTAAAAGTTCACTGACTTAGCAATAGCAGTCTCAGCTCTCTTCTCTTCATCACAATTTTTTTCTACAAACTCTCAGGCCCGAATTCACAAAGGAGGTTTGTCGACAAACCTTAGTTTTCGTACGTCATATGACGCGTTTTTACGCGTTTTTTACAAGCCTGGTTTGTAAAGAACAAAAGGTTTGTCAAACCTCCTTTGTGAATTCGGGCCTCAATGGTCTGATTCTGTACTTTTTCTGCTTTTATTAACTAACTCAACGTTAACAATAAGATGTCCACATTTCAACTTTCAAGCCCCTGCAATGGTCCCTGGAAATTGTGGTTATCCTATACTTTAGGGTGTTTTATTATTTTCGGTTGCTAACTTCAGTCAACAGCTCTACATGGAGTCGGGCTAACTCGGACCAGGGGACAACTCGGCCCAGGTACAAAAACGGTCAGTTTTTGCATGTTTAGGTTTAGGGTTACCGTAGGTTTAGGGTTAGGGTTAGGGTTAGGGTTAGGGTTAGGGTTAGGGTTAGAGTTAGGGTTAGAGCTAGGGTAAAATGACAAAAAATGACAATTTTTGTTAGCCCGACTCCATGTAGAGCTGTTGACTGAAGTTAGGAACCGAAAATAATAAAACACCCTAAAGTATAGGATAACCGAAATTGTCAATAGTTGCGGCCTTGCAGGCGCAGGTAGCTTCGCTGCGGTACATAAGTACGTGTAAAGGGCAATGCAAGACTATTTGGCCGTCGGGCAGTATAGCTGGCGCTGGCCTAGACCGAATTTTTCTGTCTCTTTCGTTCGTTAGCCTCTGATTTGGGTAAGGTCGGCTCTCTCTTTAGAGACAGAACAGCCCGTTATACGCTGTAGTGGACGTGCGTTTGTACTAAGAAACGTTACACAAAATTTGGCCAAACTTAATCCCTAATTTTGATATTTTACAGGATGCGTATCCGATGCATTTAAAGTCCTAAATTAGCTAAATGCTTAACTACTTCGGTTCCACTTACCAACTTGACTACTTGAATCCGTTTAATGGTCCCTTTTTTAGGAAATTATGGGTCAAGATCGACATCCATGAAGAAAATCTTGCAGCCGGGTATCATTCCTTCTAGTCTAAGACGAAGGCAAAATGATTATAACGGAAAAACTGTGCATGTCATTACGAACTCGTAGCTCGTGCACAGTTTTTCCCGGCTGCAAGATTGACTGGAAAATTTTCAAATTATAATTTCAAGTTGCCGGCTAGATGCCCAGAGGAGTCGAGCAACCTAGTAAGTCAAAATTGAAATTACTCCCTTTGCATATTTTGAGATAATGTCGCCCAACCCGCTGTTAGAATGTTTTTTGATGCACGAACCCGAAGCTCCGAGGCCTTCGGCATCGGCGTCGGAGGAGCTTAGCGCTGGCCTGGCCAGAAAATGCACGCACAAGTACGTCCACATGTGTCTGTTCTCGACGAGGCTGTGTGCCCGCGTTCTGAATGCGCAATTCCTAAAATTTAATTTGTGACGTTCAAATCGTTTCATTAAAAAATACTCCCAACTTACCTCTCACATGATCCTGAAAATTGCCGAATACATCTAGATGTAGGTGCACAAGATCTAACTAAACGGGATAACATTGTGATTGTGATTTAACAGCAACAGTAACCCAGAAACAGCTGTGGCGGAGTTGAGTTTGAGAAATCTCTTGCGGACGCGCGCGCGTAAATATCCGTACTGCGCGCGTGTGTACGTACTCGCGCGAGAGAGAGCATAGGAAAAGTGCCCCCTTTTACTTTGACAAGTGCGATTTTTATTTTGACACGTACCCCTTTTTTGTGATAGGTGACCACATTTTTTTTATTATTATAAAAGACACTTCCCTTTCTCATAAACGCCCGTTTTCACATCTGATCAATTCCGCTATTTAAATCTGATAGGTGCCAATTTTCCTTCTTCAAGTGCCCTTTTTAATTTGCAATAAGTGTTCCTTTACCATTCCAGGGCTTAAATTAATCCAAGGCCACCAAGGCCATGGCCTTGGATGCACCTTTGATTGGCGTCAATGACCCTCTCATTGGCCTTGGAGATTTTGTGTGCCCTTTCCAGTTCTTCCTATTTGTGCTGTATTATAGGAATGTACCCGACAGAAAAAACGGCCTTGCCCCAAAAGTATTGAAATTTAAGGCCTGCCATTCTCATAAGTGCCCTTTTTATCTTTAAAAAATCGTTTTCAGATACTTGAAGTGCCCATTTTTACCTCTGATAAGTGCCCCCCAGTGGCGGATCTAGGGGGGGGTTGGGGGGGTTGCAACCCCCCCCAAAAAAAAATCCGGGGACCATTTTTTAAAATCTTATCGCAAGAAAACGCCATTTTCACACACAGATTTTCAAAAATTTTCCCTACTGTGGGAGGGGGGACACCACCCTCCGACACCCTCCCCCCTCGCTCGCTCCGCTCGCTTGGACTCGGTCGCTACGCTCCCTCGCATACCACCCCAACCCCCCCCTTTATAAAAAGCTGGATCCGCCCCTGCCCCCTTCATCTCTGATAATGGCCCGTATTCATAAGTGTGAGAGATGCCCGTATTTTGACTAGTACCCCTTTTCCTTTGTGATAAATGACCCTTCCCCTTCTTTCAAATGCTAATTTTTCACCTCTGACGTGCCCCTTTTCACCTTTGATAAGTACCTATTTTCCTTTTTATTAAGATCCCCCTCCCCTTCTCATAAATACTCATTTTCACCTCTGATGAGTGCCCTGCCTTTTCACGTGATCCTTTCCCTTTCTAATGTATTCTCCCCTTCTGATACGGTCCCCCTATTTTCTCTCCATACCATGCGCCCCTAATTTAAAGCGACTTGGAGCAACTTAATTTTTTTTAATTCGTCAATAGCTACTTATTATCAAAAAAGTTTTTTTTTTAGTCTTTCATGATTTAATCGTGCTTAAAGCTCTCTCGTATATCAATATGTAGACAGACACACCCAACAGGTTAGTATGATGCTTAAAGCCCCACTGCACTACTTGTAGCTACTTGCTCCCTCTATATAGAAAACAATGCCTAAGCGGCACCCGTTGGTCCCCCGTGATCCTCTTTTTCTTATTAATTGAGAGCTGAGTTGATTAGATAACCATCTGTCAGTGATCATGCTGGGTGGTCTAATCCCTCCTGGCTAAACTGTGCAGATGGGCTTTAAGCAGTATCATGTCAAGAGAGAAACAAATATCAAAATCATCTCTGATAATGTAATCACAATCATGACAATGTTGGGGGAATAAGATAAGATTAGATAAGATAAGATTTTATTCGTCTTTCTTTCAAATGACATACAGAGCATAACATTGGATCATTACACATTTACAATGCAAAATAACAAATTATGGCAATGATAAAAACAAAGCTAACTAAAAGAAAGACGAGGAGACCCTGGTAAAAGCAAAGCTTGTAATTATTAGGGTCCCCTCTGAGCCGGATAAAACATGAATAAATCAATGCCTAAAAATGGTGTACTTTCGCGTTGAGATTTCCCTTTGTAGGTGCCCCCCTTTCCCCCAGAAAGTGCCCTTTTTTGGTGCCCCCCCCCCCGGCCCTCACTTTGGAAGACGCTCTGCCATCCTTGATCTCATTTAACTATTTGATCGGGTTTTTAAAAAATTGTTTCATCTTATTGATTTTACTGATCAAAAATGAATTGAAATGGAAATCAATTTAAGCTCTTGGAATTGGCAACGGATGCAGAGGGGCTTAACATTTTCAAATAAGCCTCACGGCGAGTTGATGTGGAGGGGGCGCACAGTGGTCTTTCTACGCTGGCAAGAGCCCGACCCCCTCACTTAGTGTTATTTAGGGTACGCGTATGCATGTTCCCTCCCTTTGAAAGCACCCCCCCCCCCCCCTTTACCTCCGGTGTGTTAAGTCCATACGGGCCGGATATTTGAAAGCACACCCCTATTAAAGTTCCACGTACTTTGAGCAACTTAGAATAATAACTGCCAAAGTCCTAGATGTGCTTCATGAATACCTTTTGTTTGACCTCTTGAAAAGAATACTTCCACCTGCGTTATCATAGAATGTACCGTTGGTGCATAAATGAATAATGTTACATAACTTTCATGAGCGCATATCCAGTATTCATCTCATCTCTGTGGGTTTTACCATTTTGGTACATAATATGACCTTCATCTGCCCATGCGCAGATTGTATCTGTGAACTGGCTTATTGGGATCGTGTTTGAAGTATATTGATGTAGGGTCTTGTCTCTTATTCGAGAGCTAGGCCTTTTTTTTCTCCCTATAATGTACCCAGGTACCTAGAAATGCAGGGATATAATAATTGCTGGGGCCGCACGGAGAGCAGTTTGACGGATGTGATATACGATGGGAAAATAAGATCCAATTATTTTTTTAAAGATTATTCATAACTTTCTCAATATTTGATCGATTAAAAAAAAAATTCTTAAAGATTAATTGTCTGTTTAAAAAAAATATATAATTAGCAAGTAGCTTATTTTGGACGCATGGGGCACGTTCCACTACGCGGCTCTTGAAGCGGAAGCACAGACAAAGAGAACGCTGGTTAAAGGAAAAGAAATATAATCATGCGCCCCCAATATTTAGAATAAACTCCATCATAAATATACTTTTTTAAGGTCAATCGCTTCGCTTCAATCCTTGGATGTTGAACTGAACGGAATTAATGAGACATGTATACGGTGTCAACATTCAATTAAAATTCAAATAGTTAATTGAAATCAACTTCTGACATACTAGGATTATCATTAAAAGCAAAACAAAAGTATATCACACTATATATTTGACTATTCCTTACATGTTTAATAATTACATTACACCGAAATACAACAGAATGCAATACAAATTGATAGAGTTATAGTATAGAGAAGAAAAACGAGAGACAAAATACCACACATGCCCTCTATTCGTAAAAGATATGCTGGCTAGTGGCTACACAATGTATAAAATCCACTCTGAAATTACATCTGCGCTGAAGTACTCAATCTGATAAGATGTTTATGCCATATAAATCTGAATTGTTGAATTGAATCGAATATATTATAACAAAAACATGAAAAGAAAAGTGTAAAAAATGTTACATTTACAGTCTATCGAAGTGGAGGGATAACAACAGTATAAATACTTAACTAGGTTATTGTCATGGTCATTCTATACAACGCTAAAATAGGAAAATTTACTTCATGATAGCCATTGTTATATTTCTGTAGCTCTGATAATAATAATTTTAAAAATAGTAATAATGATAATAATGGTATGGTATGGTATGGTATATTTTATTTATTCACAGTTAAAAACAAAAAATACAATTGTGCCCGCATTCAGCAAAAGCTGTTTTTCAGCGAGGCCGTGATTACATAGAATTAGAACAGAATATAAAACAATGAAAATACAATTTACAAACAAATATGCAAGTTATAATAAGTGAACATATATACAGAAATTTAAGTACAAAATAGAATCATAGTGAGAAAGTGAGGGGAAAAAAAAAGTATTATCTACGGGATGAAAGAAGTGAGCAAATATCTTGAACTTTACTTATCTCAAAAGTAAGATTTAAAAACATTTATAATTTTGATATCGTTGGGTAGGGTATTAAAAAGCTTTGATGCATGATATAACGGACTATGTTGAAGAAAATTTGTGTGAGGTCTTGGAAGGGGGATTTATGAATTTGCATAACGGAACATATAGCCTACATTAGTATTAAATTGGATCAATGACGATAAAACAGGTGGACCAAGATTATGTAACAACTTAAAGCCTGTTTGACCCAGTATTCTTTTAGCATGTCAATTTCAAGGGTTTTATAAAAAATTTCAGTGTGATATCTACTATTAACTCCAAGTACAGATCTCAAACACCTATTTTGTAGTGTTTGAAGTTGTTTTAACCGAGTTTCTCTATACCGTTCATCTAAGCCAGTATACATTTTCTTCCAAAATTGAAGGTTGTGATTGAGATAAGACACCCTAGGGTGCTCTAGATAATTTGCTAAAATATCACCTTATTTTCAAGCTTTTACAGGAATTTTTGTGTTTCAGCAGCTATTTTGATATCCCAGCATAATTTCATGGATTTTTGAAGTTGGATTGATGCTCAATTGAAGTGATTCAGGAGTTTTTCATTTGGATCAAGTTGAAAGTCCTTGGCAGCCATCTTGATTTCTCCAGACCCCATAGTCCCAGACATGCTTCTGGAAGTTTGAGTTTGTGACATCTTTTTGACTTTAGTCTGTGTATTAATTGGGCTGTTGTGTGTGGATGATATAGTGTCAGTGCACATGCAGTGTACTGTGTGTGTCTGTCTGTTGACTATCCACTGTTGGCTATTTACTAGCTCCTGTGCTTGGTTGTACTTAATTGATTAAATTAATTAAATTAATTAAGAAGTAGTCTAGACTCTAGTCTATATAAAGAGGATTTTAGATCTAAATTTTGTAATTAAACAAAATAAAAGAAAAAAATCATGGCTGCAAGTAATATCAGTGACGATTTGCTGATAATTTCCCAGACTGATTCTCAGAGCCAAACTGGTAGGGCTGACAATACAATAACGGTGTTGCAGCCCAACGGCAACGCTTCACTTTCAGTGAGTTCAGATGGAACGGCATGCATTGGCCCATGTAACTCGGTGTACAAGGACTCCACAAAGGTTGACATGTTAGAGTATGTGGTTTATGTGGTGGATGGATGTGTTTCAAGTGTTTACCATACAACAAAACTGAAAAGAAGTTATTATCTAAGCCTGAGATACAGTGGAAATGCCCCAGGTGTTTGAAAGATCCTCTGGCTCAGGCGCAGCTTCCAACTGGCATTGATAGACTTGCCAGCATTGAGAATAAGTTAGACAAGGCTATGGAAATGTTTACAACCAATATACAACACCTGATAGGCAAAATTGACCAAAAGGCTGATAGGTCTGAGGTTGTTTCCATCCAGACACAACTCACTGCAGTCAAATCTGATTTGGACTCGCTGAAAGTGGATCGACAAACAAATGCAAACAAAGATGTTGGACTCTGTGTGAGTGAAATGGAAGAGAGAGAGGTAAGAAAACTAAATGCTGTGGTTTTCAACGTTCAGGAGAGTGATAGCATAGATGATAAGATTAGGAAAGAGGAAGATACTAACTTGTTTCAGGCAATACTCACACAGATTGATGCTCCACCCACTAATATCATAGACGTTAGACGTTTGGGGAAATACAGCAGGGAAACGGCCGCTGGCAAACCACGCCCCCTTAGAGTTAGCACCGAAACAGTCAAAGAAAGGGACTCGATCATAAAATCAGCTCCGCGACTAAAACAATTTGTTAACACAAAGAGAGTTGTTATTCGTAGAGACTTAACCCCAATCCAAAGAGAGGAAGAAAAAAACTTATACATGGAATTGCAGGAAAAAAAGGGAGAGTCAGCCCGTCAAGGGGATATGAATGCACAGTGGGTGAGAAGGAGGGGAAGGGTGACCAACATCGGGACATATATAGAAGCAGCACAAGCAAAGAGAATGGAAACAAATGTGAGAAGAAAGACAAACAAAACACCCGTAGAACAAGTAAAAGACCTGGAGAGCCGCGAAGACTTCCCAGAAATCAACCAGTAGGTTGTAAACTTAATAAACTCAAGTGCATTTATGCAAATGTAGATTCATTATTGAATAAAAGAGATGAATTTAAATCAATCATTACTTTGTATAAACCACAAATAATTGGCATTACAGAAGTTAAGCCAAAGAATTTACGTTACAATGTTGAAGTAGCTGAAGTGAAGATAGATGGTTTCGATATTTTTCATAATCTCTACGAAAATGGCCGTGGGATTTGTTTGTATATATGTAAGAGCCTCAAAGCAGAGGCCTATACAAGTTTTTCTGTTAGTAGCTTCAAAGAAGCAGTTTTTGCCACAGTTGATTTTCAGGAAGGTGGTAAACTCCTTGTAGGTCTTTTTTTATAGAAGTCCAAACGCAGATAACCGTGTAAATGATGGGTTGTGTGCACTTTTCCAAGAAGTGGGTCAGAGTACCTTTCAGGATGTTTTGTTAATTGGGGATTTTAATTTTCCAGACATAGACTGGGGATTAGAATCTTGTACAAAGGGTGTAGAGCATCCAGCTCATAAATTTATTGAGAGCACTAAAGATGCTTTCCTAGTACAGCACCAAGTTCAGCCTACACGGCACCGTAGTGGCCAATGTTCCAATGTCTTAGACTTGGTTTTCACAGCTAATGAACATGCTATTGCAGATATTACAACCTCTGCCAGTCTTGGCAGAAGTGATCATTATACATTGATTTTTGACATGAAAATAAGAGGCCAAGGCGCCAAAACTGGAGAAACAAGATACATTTATGATAAAGCAGACTATGATGCAATGTATGATAAGATTATGGAAATTGATTGGAATAATGAATTTCGGGAGATGTCCATGGAAAAATCATGGTCTTTCTTCAAAACTACACTGTTAGACATCTTTAATCGTTATACACCAAAGAAAACACTAAACGTAGGTCAGAGGAAAAAACATTGGATGAACAGAGAGACTCTGGAAGTGGTTAGAGAAAAACATAGACATTTCAGAAAGTGGCAAGAGATGAAAAGCGAAAAAAATCGGGAAAAGTATTCTAGTGCAGAAATTGAACAGCAAAGACGTTGTTATAGTAGATCCAGCAACCAAGCAAGGTGGCAGTGTAGGAAGGCGGTGAGTTCATATGAGAAATATATAGCCTCAGGAGTTAAGAAGAATGCAAGAGCCTTCTGGTCATATGTAAACTCAAAAATAACAACAAGGGAAAGTGTCTGTAATTTAACCAAACCTGATGGGAGTAAAACGGAAACGGATCAGGAAAAGGCTGAGGTTTTGCAAGATTTCTTCTCTTCAGTTTTCACCCAGGAAGATTTACAAGATATTCCTCTCCCTTTAGATGTTGAATTTGACACTCCACTAGACGACATACAGATTACGTCAGGAGATGTGTTTGAATTACTGCGTAGACTTAAGCCTAATAAATCTCCGGGGCCTGACAAAATACATCCCCGTCTACTAAAAGAACTAGCAGATGTGTTAGCTCTACCGATTTCTTTGCTGTTCCAAAAGAGTCTTGAAAGTAAACAGTTACCCCAGGACTGGAAATCTGCAAATGTTACCCCAATTTTCAAGAAAGGTAACAAAAGTGATAGTAAAAATTATAGGCCAGTTAGTCTAACAAGCATTATTTGTAAAATGATGGAGAATCTTGTGCGTAAGCAATTGCTTGACCATCTTATGACGAATGATTTGATTTCAGTTCACCAGCATGGCAGGGCTTAAATTAATCCAAGGCCATCCAAGGCCAGGCCTTGGATGCCCCTTTGATTGGCCTCAATGCCCCTCTCATTGGCCTTGGAGATTTTTTGTGCCCTTTCCAATTCTTCCCATTGGTGCTGTAATATAGGAATGTGCCCTACAGAAAAGTGGCCTTGCCCTAAAAATGTTGAAATTTAAGGCCTGGCATGGGTTTGTAGTTGGTCGGTCTTGCATCACCAATCTTTTAGAAGTGTTGGACCAGTGGACACAGATTTTGGATGATGGAGGCACAGTAGATGCCATATATTTGGACTTCATGAAGGCGTTCGATACGGTGCCTCACCACCGGCTGCTTCTCAAATTAGAATCGTATGGAGTTCGTGGGAATGTACTTGCATGGTTAGAGTCTTTTCTGAGTGGACGGCAGCAAAGAGTAGTGGTCAGAGGCAAGCAGTCTAAGTGGGGCAAAGTCCTGAGTGGAGTGCCGCAGGGCAGTGTGTTGGGTCCATGTTTATTTTTGCTATTTGTCAATGACCTTCCAAAAGTTGTCAACTCAAATATTTCGATGTTTGCAGACGACACAAAGTTGTATGTCCGTGCTGATACTGCAGATTTAAGAAAGCAACTTCAAGAGGATCTGTCACGGATGGAAGAATGGGCTGACAAATGGCAGCTTTGCTTTCATCCTGATAAGTGTACTGTTTTAAGGCTTGGGAAGTTACCGGCAGAAGCCTCTACAGACTATTGTATGAAAAAGGGGACAGACTCTGTAACACTATCTGTTACAAACGTAGAAAAGGACCTAGGTGTCCTAGTAGATTCACAACTATCATTTAAAGATCACGTTTCCCAAACAGTTCTCAAAGCGAATCGAGTACTTGGAGTTATCCGTAGGACTTTTATGTACCTCAATACTGATACTATGCCGTTTTTGTTTAAAGGCCTCGTTAGGCCCATTTTAGAATACGGACAAGCCGCATGGTCCCCATACAGATTAGGAGAACAGAGAATGTTGGAAAGCGTACAAAGACGTGCAACAAAGATTATTCCTGGCCTTAGAAATTTAACATATCAGCAGCGCTTGACCAAACTCAAACTACCAACTCTTGTTCACAGGCGTAAAAGGGGGGACATGATCGATGTGTATAAGTATGTGAATGGCTTGAACACTGTGCAAGAGATGCCCTTTAAGATGAGTACAGAAGATAGAACTCGAGGTCACTCTAGAAAACTTGAAAAGAAATATTCAAGGCTAGATATAAGAAAATACTTTTTTAGCAATAGAGTCGTGGAACTGTGGAACGGTCTCCCAGAAAACGTTGTGGCAGCTGGGTCGGTAAACTCTTTTAAGAATAGACTTGATAGTCACTGGTCAAAGAGTGTACCAGTAAGCTTTCTGTATGAGCCGGTCTAGGTGTTGTCTCTTGTCTCATGTTATCACACAACCTCCTCCCTCCACAAAATAGCAGTAATCACGGAAGAATCCTGGATCGATGAACAGGCTTAGACCTACAACATCGTGTATTAAAGTAAAGTAAGTAAAGTAAATCATGCTGCAATAAGCGAAATGAGGCTGAATTAAGGTTTTGTACAGTATTAATGCTATCTTTTCATCTGTGAATTGTCTCATTCGCTTTAGAGCAAAATACGTCTTTAAAACCTTTTTCTTTACCTGGTCTATTTGTGGGTTCCGTGAGAAATTGCAATCAAGCAAAATCCCAAGATATTTGCATTCCATTACTCTAAGTAATTTTTTGTTATTCAAACGAATATCAACATTACAGAAACGACTCAAATTTGACTTTGAACCGGTTAACATGACCAGACATATGTCAACGTTAAGTAACAATTCATTATTTGAAAACCATGTCGTAGCTGATTTCAAATCACCATTGATTACTTTCTCTAATATCTTTGGGTCTTTTGATGCAAAATACATGCAAGTGTCATCCGCATACAGAGAAAGGGAACATTTGTTGATTGATTTATATAAATCATTCTAACAATCATAATAACAACAGGTCCATTCTATATAGCACAGCTAATTATGAATGTACACTACACGCCAATACGTTTATACCCGGCCAACTGAGGCGCCTCGAATGAGAACAGCTTTCGCACAAAAAACAATTATTTACACCGGTCCAGTATTTTGGAATAACATAGATCCATCCCTTAAACAAAGTATTAGTCTATGCATTTTAAAAAAAAAGTTAAAGACTAAACTTTTAGACACGTACAGATGTACATGATAGAATCTCGGTTTGTTTGACTCTCGACTCAATCTCTTTCTCAATCTCTCCTTTCTAGAGCTTTTGTTTTTGTCTTCTACTATTTTCCTCCATTCATTTTTTTTTCTTTTCTTTTCTTTTTCTTCCTCATTTTTTTTTTCTTCTCCTTTTTTTCCTTCTTCCTAGCTACATATTGTCTATTTATTGATCTATAAGCATACTTTGTTCATGTTTTATTGTAAAATTTGCATCTGAGGAACTAACACTTCAACAAGCTCTGCTTCAAGTAAGTTCCTCTTTTCTCGTGCTATTTTCACTATTTTTATCGTTTCATTGCATATTTGTTGTGATATAATTATTTTTGTATTATGTTTTGCATGAGAAATAAAATCATTTGAATCTTTGAATCTTAAAAATAAGGTGTTAAACTTAAAGACAAAGTACTCAAGGAATTTCTTTCTACTGTAGATCATGTCTCGCCAAAGGACATTAGTGCCACGGCAGGACTCAAATCGCGAACCATGTGATCCACAGTCCGGTGACGTACCCACCAGACCACAACACCTCTACTGATCAAGAGACTCCAAGAGATATAGAAGGCTAATAACTATAACTACAGATCCATTTCATAAGTCATTTGTTTCCTATTATTTCATTTCCACAACACGTGCATGATGTCACACATCTCGAAAGAGAGGACGTGAATTCCAGAACCGTTACAAGGGTTGACTGTTAACAATGTTTTAACAACAGTAAATTTATCTATTAGTGTATCTTGTTAACTGTCATGTCTTTTCTCCTCATAATTTCGTTTCAGCATAAAATAATGCATTTCAAATAGCAGGTATAAAGAGCATAGTTCTAATATAAGGACTTGACTCATCGGTGAGCAGACATTTGCTCCTGCGACAATTATATTGTTATCTATTTCTGGACCTCTAGAAAGAACAGAGCCATTTAAATAATGGCTCTGAATGGAGCATTCCAGCCGTTTTTAATTCTTGATTTGTATCATATTTGTAAATTGTATTCTTGTATGTATTTGGATTTTATACGGAAAATAAAACCAACCAACCAAATTCCCATTGTTATTTTGCCAACTACAGGGTTAGGATCAGGTTGGGGTTGTAACTGGGGTTTGAAACGGTTAAGGGTTACTCTCTTTAAAACAAAAAGTGAATTTTCAAAATCACGGACGTCACTCCTCTGGAGAGTGAAAATGGAGTGAAAATGGAGTGAAAATAGAGTGAACATTCACTCTTTTTTCTTAGAGAGCACTCTAAAATCAATCGATTTTCACTCCTAAACAAGTGATCACGGACGTCACTCCCAAGAAAGTGAAAATAGAGTGAAAATTCACTCTTTTTTTTTAAGAGAGTAGGTATAGTGGTGTGTCCAGGGTTGAAGTTGAGAATTTGGTTTGTGAA
Organism: Strongylocentrotus droebachiensis; assembly: GCA_035222895.1. Classification (NCBI taxonomy): domain Eukaryota; kingdom Metazoa; phylum Echinodermata; class Echinoidea; order Camarodonta; family Strongylocentrotidae; genus Strongylocentrotus; species Strongylocentrotus droebachiensis. The sequence continues at coordinate 54,666 of JAVYIG010011436.1, forward strand.
GGGAACTAAAACGCGGAGCATCTGTCACAGGAGCAAGACAGTGTGTTATAACCGATTCACCTTTTATACTTATTTCAATCTGTTTTGATACATTTCTTGATAGATTGGCATCGCAATCTCTGATAGTTCGATAACGTCATCAGGAAGTTGATCACGTGGGGGTATATCTTTGGGTGGATGAAACTTAACTGAAGGCATGGATACATCTAAGTGGCTCGAATTGTTAATCAAATCTTCACCCGGCCAATTCCATTTCTTTTTATCATCCATAGAGACGTTCAAATCCAGTAGAGACTCGCTGAACGGCAATCCGATCGCTTTGCAGTATTTCGGCATCATTTCGACAGGATTCGAGAGCAAATCGGTAGAGTCGATGATAACCGGGGATGGATCGAGGTTTTCTCGCACGTACTTCCAGAGGGAGTGAAGACTCTGGAAGAAAACATCTGTATCTAATTCTGAGTGATTTCGCACGTCGAAGCGAGATTCATCGGTTTCCCCTTCAAGTAGCAACCCCGCCTCTCGATATTGGCGATAAGATGCTTTCTTGAAAGATGAGTAGACTAGAGTTGGGTGTCTGATTAAGAAAGAATGACGATATCCAGTTGGTAAATACCTTCTGCACTTGTCGTCACCCATCGCAAAGCTTTCATCCTTGACAAACACGTATTTGCTGCTTGTCTGCTCTAGCGCCCTCTTTATGTTGTTGTAACTACAAGTTTTAAAAGAAGAAAAAAAATCGATATAAATATACAATGTTGGTCATAATGGTTGAATAATTATTTTTACCCCAATTTATGGAATGACTTTGACAATGATCTATTCCTAATAAGTAATAGATCTAGATAATAGAATATGCATTCTCAGATGTTATTGAATACTAATTTGTGAGTGTTTGTTTTGCGTGACTGCTAAATCATGTGTTTGCTACTATATGCTTACCAACTAGGGGACCTACTCCCTTAAGTCATAACTGTCAGTAATGAGAATTAATGCCTCACAACTGAGGGCACTAATACAGCTGATCAACACGGTTTTGATCCTGGGGCCTCACAGTAACGAGGCCATTGCTTAGCCACTGAATCATGACTGTATACGCAGTGGGGGCTAGAGTACGGGGCCGCCCCCACAAATACAGAAAAAACAAAGAAAATGCAATAAATTATCAATAATTCATTGCATTTTGCCCCGTACCCTAGCCCCCGCTGCGCATGCCCTCGTTACTGTGAGGCCTCATGATCAAAATCGTGTCGACCAGCTACATTAGTGCCATTTTGTGAGGCATTAATCCTCATTACTGTCAGTTATGACTTAAGGGCGTAGGTCCCCTAGTTGGTAAGCATAGTAGCAAACACAATCATGACTAAGCAGTCACGCAAAACAAACACTCACAAATTATAATTCAATAACATCTGAGAATGTATTCTATTATCTAGATCTATTAGGAATATTATCATTGTCAAAATCATTCCATAAATTGAAGTTAAAATAATTATTCCACCTATAATGACCAACAGTGTTCATAGTCAAAAAGGGAAAAAACACAAATAAAGAAGTAAAGCTGGTACAATGAGTGCGTTCATAGCCGATTAAACAAGAATTTCACAATACAACTAAAACCTCGGTGCTTTTTTGTGATGAACAATATAAAATGATATGGATCACGATAATCTGGCAACCTGGTCACACCAGTATGATGAGGAAGTTTATTTTGTCATTAGAGGGGAGCGAAATTAGGAGGAGGGGGAGGGGCAATGTCTGATCTGGGCAAGGCGCGAACCGCTATCTCTGTTAAAATGCTTCAATATAAGTTTCAACATCATTATAGTTCTTTTCAAATCATCGTTTTATATTAAGGTGACGCCGGTTAGTCTATGGCTAATATCCATCAAAACGGAAAGGATGGTATAACAAAAGACGCAGAGCAGTGGACTCTCATGGGAATTCCACACCATTCGGCTGTTTAACTATGCTTGAACGCACCCTAAAGTAGAAGGTCGAAAGTCCAAAATATTCTAATCACATTTGGCACGATATATCATTGTTGGCGATATCAGTGTATTATATTAAAAGATCTTATATTCAGGCACACATAGGAGCATCACTATCCTGGCTGTGTAGTAAAAGCTGTGCTTTTGATTCTCAACCTTTCAAACACCACTGTACAAAACTCAACTGATTTCACTCAAAATCGGTACTTTAGTGACAATTGATGACACCTGAATAGTAGTAAAATACTCTTCTTCTTTTTTAACTTACTGATGTTAAAAAGAATAATTTAAAAATTCAAAGTGTAAGTCTAGTGTCAAACTTTGCTTACAGCTGCATCGACATGACTGTGTACAGTCTATGCAATAATATATGGTGTGTATATTTGTGTATAGGTATAATAATACCCGCCTCACAGTAAGCATGCAGTGCTAAAGGTCAATACGCATTAGCATTGACTCTCTATGCTTTGCTGGAGTGATATTCGGGTTATTCGATTAACAGTTTCATTGATAATATAGCATGATCTTTCTCTACATGCCATACATTTCATTTGTTATCTTTTATATGAATCAACTATGTAAAGTTTAAAGAAGGGTTTATTACAACGATATCACAAAATGAAAGCATAGCTTGACGAGAAACTTACGAGAGCCTCTCTGTTGTCAGTGTCGAATTACAAGCAGAGGCCAATAGTCCGCTCGCAATGTCGTATGCTGCTTCATTGCCTTCGTAAATCGGTGGTAATTCTTCGTTGCGGGAACGCTTCATCCAGCCAGCTGCCATTCCCGCAAACCCGTAAGGTTCGAGCCAGATTTCGATACCGGGTACGCGACTAATTGACTTCGTGATTGCCGTCGAGACCGTGCGAGGGACAATCCACATTATGTTCTTACTGCATGTCTCCATGTCTTTACTTTCCGCCATTTTGAATAGAGACCTATCAGCTGGCAATAGGGACTTTTCCATTCGCGTGAACGTGGACGTGTGACCTCCTTTAGGTACTGGCAGTCATCATGAGTAGGCAATTTTCGCAAACTCATCGCGGAATTAGAATCTGCGGTTCGTGTGCAAAATCGAGAAGTTACTATAGTAACAGTTGGATGACCGCTGAGGCCCTGAAATCTAGAACGGGTTTTGGCCAAATTTACGGGCGTTCTCAATGACGCCCCAAGTGAATCAAGTGCCTCGATACAAACTATTTCATTCACCTGATAATAATAATAGTATTTAAATAGACATAATCCACTGCATACATTAGTTGTTGCCACACTTTATACATGCAGTTTGCATTCTTAATATTGTGCAGGGGCGTAAATCCGTACCGTACCGAGGAGTGGGGGGGGGGGATGATCGGCGATAGCCATCACATACTAGCACGAGCACACGCCCACACTAATTTACGCAAGCGCGCGCGATCGCGCACGCACAAACACACACCATACACACGTTCTCACATCAGGGCCTTTGTGGGGCACCTGATTGTGGGGTATTTCTGTGCGTTCCAGATATACCTTGTGGTCCCCTACTAGTGGGGTATGTACAACCTGGCGATAACAACCCGGCGGTGTGCTTACGATGTTACCATACAAAAGTGTGCAAGTTTTAGCACACGCTCACAAAATGTCATTTATGGGGTACCACTTCTAATGCCCCGCAGGGCATAGGACACCGAATATACAGTCATTTGAAAGACTTTACTCTGTGGGGTCCTGAAAAAATACCCCACAAAGTAAAAATGCCTCACAAGGGGTATGTGAAGCGCACATAAAACCCCACAAAAATGCTGAGGTGAGAGCACACACACACACACACACACGCGCGCGCACATGTATACATACATGCACGCACATGCCAAATTTGACAACCATAAAGTAAAAGAATTGGACATATTTCGAAATACTGACAGCTGCAAACTGTAGTGTTTTATTATAATGAACTCCGAAATAAGACGACACACTTTCAAGTAGTAACATAAAGATTGAGTATTTCATCAGGAAGATGCGAACTCTTTATTTTTAGTCCCACCCCTTAGAAAATGATGTATAATGGTCAGGGGCGTCGCTAGACCTTTTTTAGTGGGGGGGGGGGGATGTAGAGGCCAACGATTACCGACAAAACTAGCCCCTAATTACCGACAAAATTAAATGTCCCAATATTTACAAATTTAACCCTACACCCGGGGCCGAAGGCTAAATTGTTTTTCCTACGGACTATCTATAGTACTTGCGTATGCGCAAATGGTCATTTTCCTCGACGACATAAATATACGAATTATTTCGTCAACTTTGTCAGCATCATAGCTATATATTTTAATGCAGGCGCGGAGCTAGGATCTCATTTTAGGGAGGGGCGGTAGTGAGCAGGCGAATCACTCAAAGAATCACTCAAAGAGCGCGCGAAGCGAAGCGCGCTCATTAGGGAAGGCCTACCGCGCCAAGCACGGAAGCTTAGACGTTTCCTTAAATTATTAGGAAAAGAAGACGATTTATTGTACCGTTCTCGACTATTAACCCTTGTCTGAATGAATTCCCCCCCCCCCCTCCCGCGCGAAGCGCGAAAGCTTTGGCGCTTCATTAAATTATTATAAAAAGAAGACGATTTGCTGTACCGTTTTCGACTGTTAATCCTTGTCTGAATTCAGTTTCTCCCTCTCTGTCCCGCGCGGAAGTTTTGACGTTTCCTTAAATTATTAGAGAAAGCAGACGATTGGGTGTACTGTTCTCGACTCTTAATTCACGTCTGATTTCAGTTTCCCCTTCCCGCGCGAAGCGCGAAAAGCTTAGACGTTTGATTTAATTATTATAGAAAGGCGATTCGTTGCACCGTTTTCGATTCTTAATAAGCCCTATTTATCTGAATTCAATTTCCCCCTTCCGCGTGAAGCGCGGAAGCCTTGACGTTTCCTTAAATTATTAGAGAAAGCAGACGATTGGGTGTACTGTTCTCGACTCTTAATTCTCGTCTGAATTCAGTTTCCCCTTCCCGCGCAAAGCGCGAAAAGCTTAGACGTTTGATTTAATTATTATAGAAAGAAGACGATTCGTTGCACCGTTTTCGACTCTTATTAAGCCCCATTTATCTGAATTCGGTTTCCCCCTCTCGCGCGAAGCGCGGAAGCTATGACGTTTCCTTAAATTATTAGAGAAAGCAGACGATTGGGTGTACTGTTCTCGACTCTTAATTCTCGTCTGAATTCAGTTTCCCCTTCCCGCGCAAAGCGCGAAAAGCTTAGACGTTTGATTTAATTATTATAGAAAGAAGACGATTCGTTGCACCGTTTTCGACTCTTATTAAGCCCTATTTATCTGAATTCGGTTTCCCCCTCTCGCGCGAAGCGCGGAAGCTATGACGTTTCCTTAAATTATTAGAGAAAGCAGACGATTGGGTGTACTGTTCTCGACTCTTAATTCTTGTCTGAATTTAGTTTCCCCCTTCCCGCGCGAAAAGCTTAGACGTTTGATTTAATTATTATAGAAAGAAGACGATTCGTTGCACCGTTTTTTAAGCCCTATTTATCTGAATTCAATTTAATTCATTCAATATAAACAACAAATTAATTAATTCATAGACCTACACAAACATCACATGCATTGCAGCCCTTAAATATCATCCCCTCGTCCCTTAAGTTTTAGGTGTGAACAAATGACAACCACCGAGTAGGACTTGGGCAATGCAACAGTTACCGTTTTATTTATCACTCTCAATCAGATGCGTTCACAGTTTTCACACCTCTTAAAAAATGTTTCTGGAATTCATATAATGGTACATAATTATACTGTGTTTATTAATTAAATCTAATGAATTCTTTAATTTCCTCAGCCAAATCCTTTCTCAAATATAAAAATAATAAGAATGTGTACAGGCTTACCTTGAAATAACTGAAGAGACAAATGGCCACTGTAAGTCTTGAACACGCCAGGTCTGGAACTTCAGTCTTCATCTACCCCCCCCCCCCCCCTCCACACTCCGGGGTCGGAGGGACCGCATGCGCGTTCCTAAAATCTCCAGGAAAGGGTTACTTTTTCGCGCGACAAAATCCGGCCCGAGAATTGTAAAAACAAGGGGGTGTATTTGACTTTTCACCCGGAGATTTCTTTAAAAAGGGGGTGGGTTTTTTTCTCTCTCTCTTTGGACTCCTGAGAAATATAAAAAGGGGGTTATAAAATATCTTGAATATCATAGAAAAATTGATCAAATCCCGGGATCAAATTCCTGAAATTCCTGCTAGCTTTGAAAGCTCATTCAGGATTATTTCAT